>JANJGK010002650.1:15000-112500 GCA_039081455.1 Macrobrachium rosenbergii | reverse complement strand
AACATAAACACAACTCCCATTAAACCTAAATGCATCCCCACTAAATCTAAACACACCACCCACAAATTTGCAAACGAAGAACGAAAACAGTCAAATGCATTCTTACTTTGCAACGTTTGCAGACAATGTTCATGGAGAACGCACCTGGTACACTGTTAGCCTGAACATGTGAACAAAATAATCGGCAAATTGTCTGTTTGCTGCTGTTTTGATTTCCTGGAAAGTTCTTCGTTTCTTGAAGGAAGCAGTTCATAGCCGCTCAGAATTGTTATGGGGACTTAGAATACAGTTGCAATTCCGAGGCTTTGTCTGTTGCTGAAATGGTTAGTCTTAAAGAACTAACATCCGTACATCTGGAATCCAATAGGCAGCTGACATTGCATCAGCATTAGTCTAACTGCGCTACATGTAAATTAAAAATGAAAGGGATATTTGTAACAAGGTAGAAACCTTGACGAGCTTTGATGAGGTTCGTTTGACGAGAGGGAGAAATATTATAGTGGACAAAGAAACAAACAGACGGAAAGAGACGGCAGGGAGACGGAACCAACCAGACAGACAGAGACAGAAGGACAGAGAAGGAGGGCGGACAGACGGGCAGTGAGAGAGAGAGAGAGAGAGAGAGAGAGAGAGAGAGAGAGAGAGAGAGAGAGATAAATATAGTAATCCTAAAAGACAAACCCTACCTAACCTTAGACGTGACCCAAATTCTGGTGTGGGCGACCGGAGAGGCAAAAGAAGCAAAGAGAGAAGAGTCATTATTCTCAGGCTCCTTCTTTCACCTCGTATTCCTTACAGCATATAGAGAGCTCCTTCATCCTTTCAAGATATACTGTAGTCCTTGTTTGTCTACTGTAAATAAGAAGACTTTCCAGAGTCCAAATACGTTTTTGAATACGTATATTTTCTTTCTTAAACGACCTACAACCCGGTGAATAATAATAATAAAAAAGAACGCTTGAATACGATATTGTCAACAGATGAACTTCACCCAAGGATGCCATCAAGGCTTCCATAATCCCATCTGGTAAGTCACATTTGCCAGAAATTTTTATGGGAAAAAGGCAAAGTTACTCCAAGAAAATTGTAGAGGTTGTTAAGAGGGAGGTGTCCTTTCGTTCCCTGGCACTCTTGTTTCGTGAGAGAATAAGAGGGATGAGTTGAAAGAAAAACTAACAGTCTGAAGGACTAAAAATGAAAGAGAAAATATGTATAAGAAATAAAATTCATTCCGACGTGATTTTTTTACTTTTTTTCAACAATGAAGACGCACTGGTGTCAGTCAAAATCCAGTCAAAATCTCTGTTGATCACCGCAGGTGAGGTTTTAGGAAAATTGCTGGACCTCAGATATGATATCCATCTGATGATTTATAATTTACAATTAAAATAGAATATTCTGTTTCCTCTCAGGAGCGAAGTTGATTCTACTGATAGTGTAGCATGAGCAAAAAGCGTTCAGATAAACAGTTCTTAAACTTTACAGATTACAGATTATTCATAAATGATAACCGTTTTGCTTTAATGTCATCTTCGGGAATCGACACAGCAGCTCCCCAGTCACAAGGGGTAGTGGGAAACGCAGACATCCAGTACAGGCAGTTGGTGAAGCTTCTTGGCAGCCATTCTGAGTGGGTATAATATATATCTCTCCTGCCTTGTCTTTCCTTTTTCTCAAATCAGTCATCGCCACAGAAAGATTTATGTCAGCGTGGCAAAAGAGTGGAAGTGTTTGTTAACGAATGACTGCCGACAGAGTAACACATCAAAAAGGCTTCCGCCAATCATGAAATAATCGTTCTGATCCCATGAAAAAGGCCTTAGTGATAGCTATTATTTACAATCAAATCAATCTTGGGAAGAGAAAAATGTTATTTATTGTGCAGTTCAATATCTGGCTCTGCGCTGTGTCCTCGTTTTGTTTTCGGGGAAAAATTATCATGAGATTTTATCCACAAAAAAAGACACGTAACGTCTACTGAAGAAAATTCTGGTTTCTCTGCAGCAGCATCGCTTAATTACGGTTCGAAGTATCGCAGAATAATTCGCAATTTTAAATAAAGTTGTGGAAAACTTACCTTAAACCAGATTTAGTGAGAAATATGGAAGGAATGAAATAATTTTGGGCAATGGAGCCAAAAAGAATTCTGTAATCTAAATATAGCCAAAGAAAATTCAAAGCAAAATCTACTTTGGAAAAAAATTAAATCAATAGTGTTTTAGGGTACAATATTGGGTTTAAATTTCAGTTTATCTCTTCTGTAAACAGTGGTAATAAACGAAAAAATAAAGTTAATAATAGCTAAAAAAAATTTTTGTTACGTATATTTTTTGACATGCTATCAGGGAAACTTTTATTAAATTATCATCGGATATTTAAAAATTTCATGTTTACCAAGGTCAAAATAATCTTTGTCGAGTGGAACATATGCCTTGTCTTCGTAGTCTTAATGGAAAATACATAAAAGAAGTATGTGTGTTGTGCATTCCACATTTTCGAGATTTCTTCCTTTATTGTTTAACTATATTCCTCTTCCATAAGCCTGACGATACAAACACACACAAGTGTAATTTGACGTCCTTTGACGACATACTAAAGGCCTCGGTGTGGTTAAATCCACTTCTGAAACACTTCCCGGGAATGAAAGGTCGCTTCAGCTGAATCATTCAGAAGTAATAATGACTTGCCAAAGTATAAGAGAGAGAGAGAGAGAGAGAGAGAGAGAGAATGCGATTCCCAAGTTCGTGAAATTAAACGAAACTTGTACATGGTAGAAAAAATACAGGTCATTTTTATCCCCAAGAGGTCTTGTCATAGTTGACCTGTTCCTACTTTTCGTTTTCTTCCCCAAAGGATTTTAAGCAGCTCTTTGCGAGTAACTCATAGACAGTTTCCTTTTTTACTTACTTTTTTATTCAACAGACTATTGCTTCAGTCTATTTTGTGCATGAATTAAATATCCATAATTACCTAACCATTAAATCTATATGAATCATTCAGTTTTAGTTTTTGTTATTGAATTAATACTTTTCATCACGACCAGTCACTTCACTATCCAGAATTGATAAAATCTCAAGGCACAAAATGGTTATCTCCAATGAATATATAATTTCGCATGAACAGAACTCAGCCACATTTGATAAAATACGAATGTCATTGTTCATGGTGGCCGAAGTTAAAGATCTTCCCGTTTTCATTTGTTAATCTCGTTAGGATATATTGACTATCATTATTCTTGAGTTGTACAGGAACTGTGCTATTTAATATGGGAGTAAGAAGTGGAAATAAAACCCAGCCGCAAAATTTCTGCGGCAGATTCATCGTTTGTTAAGGGAGGAAGAATCATCAAGGTCCATTCAGCCTGTCTATCCACAGTTAGACAGCTGACTAGGTCTTTGTCCAGTCAGTTGTCTGACTGTGGATAGACAGGCTGAATGGACACTGGTTGATTCTTCTCCCCTTACCAAGAGATGAATCTGCCGCAGATATTTTGCGGCTGGTTTTATTTCCAAGAGCTGTTAGATCATAGGACCAATTGACACCTAATGGAAGGCTTTTCAAGGTTAGTAGTAAAAGAAAATATGCTTTCAAATTATTAGTTAAATATTTTAGAAAAATGTCCTGGCCCTTAAAAATGTTTGTTTTGAAAATGTACATACATTCACCTGATGCCCTGAATTTTTGCTGTTTAGAGGCTCGAAGGAAAAGTACTGTTACAAAATGAAGATGAAACCTTTAGCCCTTCATCTAAGTACAGATTCCTTCCACCCCTTCGGTACCTCTGCTTGGAAATGCATTTGGAATCTTAAAAGACTTTTCAATTAGAATTTCTAATGAGGTTCTTTTAAGCAATGATGAAAGGGAAAAAAGATTAAATATGCCTGAGATGTCCGTAGATAAAGTGCTGTCAGAGATTGTAAAGGGAATAAAGCCAGAATGAAGAGGGAGGTACAGCAAATAAGGTCTCTTGGGAGACTTCACTGAGAGAGATATGAAGTACTCAAGGTCTGAGATCCCATGGAAGGGAGGTAAACATAAAAGTTCTAAAGGGAAATGGTTACCCCCACAGTTATTGTCGTTATCATAACTCTGGTCCGCTCACCTTCCTGTTGAACAAGCTTCACCAAACAAAATGACAGATTGTGAAACAAGGAAAAATTAAGAAAGAGGAACAACACAAGATTGAAATAAAAAAGAAATAAAGTTAAAGATTACTGAACAAGGGAAAGGAAGTGAGCTTAATGAAGCATAGTCTCAGGTGAAGGAAGTCTAGCGCAAGAAGACTCCTGAGAGCAGTATACATTCTGCAGAGGCTGTCCTGATTCCTGTGACAGTGTCGGTGGCTTTAGGTGAGACTGAATAGCATAGGTACAAGAGCAGATGTGGCCTTTTTGGAAGCCTCTTGTGTGGATGGTTTCATCCCTGGTTGATCACCCAGGGTTGGCTGTGCCAACGCTGTGAGCTTCTCTTCAGTCGCAATTACTCCTTTTGAGGAAAAAAATTTTCTGCTGTGAAGATTAGCGCTAATCAGTGAATCGAAGCTAGTCATGCATCGAAGTGTGTTGAGAGAGAGAGAGAGAGAGAGAGAGAGAGAGAGAGAGAGAGGATGTTATGCCCTTATATTTAGAATAAATTTGAAATGACCTCTTAAAATTGTGTGCTGTGCATCATGAAGATTATAAAATATAAATTTATCTACCTTCGTTGAACACTTTTCTTTTACGTTTACTGAATCCCAAACATTTCGTCACATTCAAAGGCCCATATATTTCATTATCATCATCAGCATTACATGTTGAGTTTCTAAAGAAGAGAGCTGAAGTGGAGGGAAGAGAGAGAGAGAGAGAGTGGCTCTCGGGGTTTGTGTGAGGGAAGTCGGTGTCAAGGAATGAGGGGAAAAGAGAGTTGTCTCATCATAATTTCATTGGCACATGCTTTCTTGCTTCTGCTCCTTAGATTTATATATTCGTCATTTTCTAAAATGCGCAGGAAAATAAGAAAAGAAACCAAAATCCCTAAGAGATGGAAATATGATATAAAAACGACTATGTATGCAAGAAAAATCAACTTTTTTCTACAATCAACGTCGTTTCAACATACATGTGTCCGTATGGGTCCAATACAATGAAAGCTTTGGCATTATACCGGCTGTTAACGAATGAATGGTAAGTGAAGAAACGAATGATTGTTAGTTGGGGACACCATGAAGATTCGGAACTTGGAATAAATAGTGCCTCATGAATCGGAAGGTTCTACTTCAAGATCCGGTGGGGATTAGTTTGGGTGTTTGGGGGAGGTGGGAATTCTTTGAATGGAATCCTCAGAACAGAACACCTTGCACAGACTAGAATAACTTGCATTTTTATCTTCTGCACATTTGGTATCTGCCAACCCATGAAAACAGAATACAAAATATCGCCAAACTTAGTTTGAAGTCTTCAGTTCATATTAGGCTTTGAATAGTTTGTTTTAGCTAAAAGTAAGTATACTTTAGTTTAACCAGACCACTGAGCTGATTAACAGCTCTCCTAGGGCTGGCCCGAAAGATTAGACTTATTTTACGTGGCTAAGAACCAATTGGTTACCTAGCAACGGGACCTACAGCTTATTGTGGAATCCGAACCACACTATAGCGAGAAATGAATTTCTATCACCAGAAATAAATTCCTCTAATTCTTCATTAGCCGGCCGGAGACTCGAACTCGGGCCTAGCGAGTGCTAGCCCACAACTCTACCGACTCTCCCAACGAGCAACTGTTTTAGCTGCTGGGTAGGCAACGAACTCAGCAACTCCAAGAAAGTTGACAAATCTTTACTTTAAATAGTTAAAGATATCTGTGACTGTACAGAAACAGACGGTCTGGATATGGTAAGAGGGTCGGAAGGACTGTGCAATTCAATGACATAGTTGCAATAAAATATGCAATGTACAAGCCCTCCTGACCTGAAACGTCAATGTCCTCTCTCTCTCTCTCTCTCTCTCTCTCTCTCTCTCTCTCTCTCTCTCTCTCTCTCTCTCACCCACACAGACGCAGTCCAGATGGGAGAAAATCCTCAAAATTTGTGGTTCCGTTATCGTCTCAAGTAAATTCATATTAGCGTGAGTGAGTGTGGCTGTCAGGGAGAGAGAGAGAGAGAGAGAGAGAGAGAGAGAGAGAGAGAGAGAGAGAGAGAGAAGAGAGAGAGAGAGAGAGAGAGAGAGAGACAGCCAGGACATCAAAGATGAAATCAGACCTCTTTGTTTCATGTTTAAAGATCTTCTCTGACTAATTAAGGCCTCAGAACTCTTTAGCTGTTCTCCTCAGCCTCTTCTCAACGCCTGCAGTATCACTTGTCTAAAACACAAGCAATTTGTCAGAAGTAATCCCAGGAAGCAGCTGCTGGTTGGGATCAGTAATCCACAAACAAACAAGCAGGCAAGCATTCAGAGGGAGAGGAGAACGGGCGAGGGACAGGAAAGCAAGAGGATAACAGAGGAATGGGATTAAGTATATAGCGGTGAAAGGTGAGTGACGTATATTATTGTTAACAAAGACAGACAGGAAGTCATGTCATGTATTGAAAAATCGACTACACCGTGGAAGGGAGGGACGCAAAGATAATGACAGCATCCACGCAATGATGTACAACTTCCATAAGCCGGTCACCAGAACAAAGATCCTGAACCGAAATAAGTTTTCTTTCTTGACAGCTCTCAGGAGGACTTATCAAAGCCAGGCTCTTTCGAATAAATATATCACTAGAGTATACAGAGAGATGGTCCATGAAAGAAAACACATTTTTACAGAACCTAATTTCCTCAATGGAAAATATAAAACGATCGCCCTCTGAACAACTAAGCATCAGGAAGTAACAAAATTTTTGCTTTCATTTTCTAGGGTTAACTTTTAGCAATGATTTTTATGTAGTTATAATTGTTTTTTTTCTCCCGATTTCTTATTTCGAGTTGAAATGTGTCTGCACAAGACAGAGAGAGAGAGAGAGAGAGAGAGAGAGAGAGAGAGAGAGAGAGAGAGAGAGATCGTATGACTTTTCAAACTTCTCTCTAATGCAGTGAATCGGAAGGCGAGTGGGACCTCAGTTCCTGAACTTTCAGCTTTCCTCTTGTGGTCATCTCCCTTCCTCCATTTGCATTCAGTTTACGATGACAATGGTATTATCTCGCATATTTCCCTGATAACTATGATGTTGCTGAAGGCTATTTCTTGCTTGTAATCTGTTCCACACTTAAATTCTTTCATAACGAGCTCTCTCTCTCTCTCTCTCTCTCTCTCTCTCTCTCTCTCTCTCTCTCTCTCTCTCTCTCTCTCTCTCTCTTCCAAAAACGTGCATGGCTGCCATCAAAAGATGGACGTCAAATTCAATGACGAGCAAAGTGAGAGTATTCCCAGGGACAAGAGAATTGATTCCATCTTGAGTAAAACAAGTAAAAAATGCGCCGAAGTTTCTACGGCGCAATCGTGTTTTCTGTACAGCTTATAATGCTGTATGAGCCGCGGTCCGTGAAACTTTCAGCCACGGTCCGGTGGTGGCCTGTCCTATAGCGTTGCCAGACGCACGATCAGGGCTAACTTTAACCTTAAATAAGATAAAAACTACCGAGGCTAGAGGGCTGCAATTTGGTATGTTTGATGATTGAAGGGTGGATGATCAACATACCAATTTGCAGCCCTCTAGTCTCAGTAGTTTTTAAGATCTGCGGGTGGAGAGATCTGATATGTGTTTCCTCCATGAAATGATTCTTCCTTGAATTACTTCTTTTTTAAATTTTGCAGATTTTGTTGCATGGAGGCTTTAATGTATCAATTTCTAGTAATAATATAGTCATTTTTTGTAAATTTCCTTCTGGAAAAGGTTTTAGTCATTTTGAAAATGGAGATTTGTTGGATGAACGATTAGGAAGGAATTCTGGAAACGATTCCCTTCAAAATTTAATGAAAGAACTTTGAGCGTAGTAAATGTTACCTCAAAAGATCGTTATAACCTCGCTGCTATGCCCATAATTGAACTCAGACGAGATGAAAAATAGCAGGTTCTGTGCCACAGAAATTTATCTATATTAAGTAGCTTTCATCTTTAGAACAATACTTTTTATAAATCGAAGTCTGCGACAAATCACCATTAATTGTGCATGTGGAGCAAAAGCAGAGCCATTAGCGGAAGCAAACTCTCGTTCACCGGAGGTTTGCTTCTTCAGAAAGGGCCTCAGCAACAGGGAATCATCATCAGACCTTTGGATGTCTTCATGGGATATCATTCTGATAGTAATGGGTGTCCATTTTCTTATTATGCATATTTCCTACCAAAACTATAAAGCCCTGCCATTTTTCTCACTTGAAAAAATATTTTTGACATGAATAAAACAAGTCACTATTAAACCTCCTACGAGGCCTTTCACTTGATCAGAAGGACTGCCGCATGAGTTTTTTTGATGTGTCACTCACTTCTTCCACAGTCATTCCGTTGACAAACACTTCCGCTCTTTCTGTCGCCATGTTGACGTAAGAGATCTTCTCTCAGGTCCATTGCGTCTTCCCTTTTGAGGCAGACATATAATCCAGTTATTGGAATCTCGTGCAGCGTTCTCTCTCTCTCTCTCTCTCTCTCTCTCTCTCTATCTGCCTGTGACGGTCCTGTGTATATATTTATGTGTCCTGATAATTCCCATTCAGTTCCGCCTTTGATTTTATAATAAAAATTAAGAAAATTTTATTCGTATTTTTCATGAAAGTCTGTCAACAATCTATCAGTCAACACACACACGCTCACACACACACACACACACACAAACACACACACACACACACACACACACACACACACATATATATATATATATATATATATATATATATATATATATATATATATATATATATATATATATATATAAATTAAGAAGAGCCTTCTATTTGCGTTTTTAAGAAAAACGCATTTTGTTCAGATCTACCTGCGTCGATAATTGATGAGAGAATAAGGAAAGGCAAGAAAGGAGAGCATAGATATTCTGCTCACACTGAGTGACGTCTAAGAACCTTCACAAATAGCTGTGTTGGTTGTCTGTGTTTCCCATCCCACGCTGCTAGGGCTGACAAGTCCATTTCCAAAGTTTCCAAGAAACTTTTCCACTTCGAAAGAAAATGATGCAGGAAATTCCTGATGAAATCGAAATGACGTCTTCAGCGAGATAACACAGCTTTAACGATCATTTGGAGGACGCAGGGCAATGTGTTTCTGGCAGTGTTGTTCTGGTAAGAGCGTCTTCCTCTCTATGCAGTCCTCGCTTCCTTCAGAAAGCTCGAAGATTCGAGCCTAACAACAGAAGCTCAGTCCTCTATTTGTTTAGTAACTTGTTAATGTCTAGATAACTTTACGCTGTCTAGATACCGGTGGAGTTTTTTTCTCCCGAACAGAAATCTACAAAAACATCAAAACTTGCCATAATGTAGCAATCGTTCGCAGAGAAAGCAAGAAGCTTTGTGATGTTGATAAAACTCTCTGCATTATGAAATGCAGACAGTGCCACTAGATTTCATCAAACAGACCGGAAGACTGTTCCCACAATACACAGACATCATTATTCATAAAAAGGGTTTCACGAAACACATCGATGACATCAAAATAAATGTGATCCAACGCCACTACAGAAAGAGAGCGAGATCGACATCATTTCAAAGACATGGTGATTATTAACTATTTAACAAAGGACAGATCACACATCTTGACTTTTATCTCTCTCTCTCTCTCTCTCTCTCTCTCTCTCTCTCTCTCTCTCTCTCTCTCTCTCTCTCTCTCCATTAAATGTGAAGAAAACACGATGCGTGCCTTTTCCTAGTGTGGGGCAGAATCGAACACTCTTTTCCGTTGTGAATCAAGAGCCATATTAGTGCACCAAGAGGAGAGAGAGAGAGAGAGAGAGAGAGAGAGAGAGAGAGAGAGAGAGAGAGAGAGAGAGAGAGAGCCTCAAAGGTAAAGATAAACAACACTGGTCTATCAGTTTTGCGGTGGTCTCTCTCTCTTTCTCTCTCTCTCCTGGTGAAGACAGTCTTTATAATTCGTAACTGTTTTTCATTTATAAAAAGGCAGAGGATTCTTCCTTGGCATCCAACAGCATTAATGAAAGCACTAAATACTAGCGCTGCTTTTCAACACCCGAGGGAAAAGAAAGGAAACCAACATAAGACGGATATTGACAACGTATAATGAATTGTACGTGACTGAGCCAGCCACTTATTAGAATCCGTGTCTGTTTTCTAATGGAAACTTCTGCATAACTAATATAGAGTTCATCTGTACTGGAATAAATTAAGATTAGTTTTCTTGAAATAGATGTAAGTAATACTATCGTCGTTTTTTCATAAATTAGATGTTAGTAGTACCAACATAGTTTCTATTCGCTTCTCTTTCTATAATGAGAGAGTGATAGACAGATAAATAGATAGATAGATAGATATGGACTAAATGATAAAAATATTTGTTGAACTTTTCAGATTAGTAGCATGAGAAAGTCATCACGTCTACGCAAGTTACGGCAGAACCTCCTTAGAATTTCATGAAACGATAAATTATGTCTGCGATGGAGCCTTCACAGACACGCATGAAAAAATGTTAACGATTATGTCTAATCAAGGAAGGCTATAGACATTCATATGAAATTAGAATGTCTCCAAGAAATGAAAAAGACATGAGTCATTTCTAAGATGGTTTCATATGCTGTCGTTAATAACGCTTTCAGACTGACTCACTCATGTCAGTTTAAGATGAGTTCATATGAACTATGTCTCCTGTTACTATAACAAAGTGAGTAAAACACACAAGACACGACAGCCACTAGAAAAAAGAATTTATTCTCTTTTCCTATTACTTTTAAGTTTCTTTCCTGACAAATACACATGCAAATGTCTCGGTTGATTTAATGTTCGTGTGCTCTTGTTTCTTAATGCAATGGTCAAGCGTGATAAACAGTCAGTCGAGATTGAGCCTGACGTATATGTAATTTAATGCTATGAGCAGCGAAGGAGCACTAGAACCAGTAGGAATCTTGACCTTAGAAGAGGAACTTTTTGGAAGGACTGAGAGAGCTAGGCCACTTACAGTACAATATTTCATCGGGTAGTCATCGTCCTCCTTTCCAAAGACTTCCTCCAAGATGCAAAAGACATTGGGGGCAGAGAAGAGATTTAGAAGCCTTTTCTTTGAAACTGAGGCATTCCCATTCTGTAGCCCATTTGGCCCGAGGGTCCATTTCATTACAAAAAGTTTTACTTTCTGTCAACCTCGATTTCCTCACATCGCTCTCTCTCTCTCTCTCTCTCTTTGTTATTCTCGTTCTTATTCTAATGGGCTGCTATGTGCTCAACGCATTATTCCTTACTATTTTATTCATCCCACAAGATTAATGTATCTTATATATTTATGTTACTGAAGTTGAATAGCACAGGTTTTCTTTGCGATTTGACGAGAATTTTCGGTTTTTGGAAAAGCTGCCCAAGGATATAGTCTTACCGGCTACGACTGACTCGGGAGCTGCCGAGTGTGAAGGAGCATCTCAGCGTTATTCTGTGCGTAGCTCCAAGATAATCTGGTAACTGTCCTCTGAAATTGTTGATACGGTCAGGAATCCTGAGTTAATTGCAGAAACTCGGGTGTCCACTACGTTGTTTTGGCCAAATGAGGGTAATGAATGGCAGTTACGTGCAGTTCCCCCTCAGTGAATTATTGTGTTGGTTACTGGGTAGGATCAAGTTCTTCATATTTTTATTCCTCTTGTCTATTTTGCTGTCATGTAATAGAGATTGGTGTGTGTTTGGGAGTGATTGAGGAGTGTGATTGTTCTTTTTGTTTTCTCGTACATATTTATTTTTTCCTCAAACTGTGTAGGTGCGTGTTAGGCGTGTAATTAGGCCTGAATGTGTTTTGTAGACAAATGTGTAATTTTCCTGATTGGTCAAGGAACCTCTTGATTCTATTTTTTTTTTTTTTCACTAACTGCAATAAATGAATAACTTTGGAGTTGGCGGTGTCTTTACTCCTTGTGTGTATCCCACCAATCACTAAGGCTGAGAGAAGCTCGGTTGGAACTGCTAAGGAGAGTCGCTGTATTTTTGTCTCCGTATATTAGCCCTTTTCAGCTGTTCCTTGAAGCGATTCGTGAGTTATTTTGGGATCCATTATCGTGTGACTATGTACTGAAT
Organism: Macrobrachium rosenbergii; assembly: GCA_039081455.1. Classification (NCBI taxonomy): domain Eukaryota; kingdom Metazoa; phylum Arthropoda; class Malacostraca; order Decapoda; family Palaemonidae; genus Macrobrachium; species Macrobrachium rosenbergii. The sequence continues at coordinate 100,306 of JANJGK010002650.1, read as the reverse complement.
CAAGGAGTGTAGCTATGTAAGAGTTTAGCAGATAGCAAGTGTTTTTTTTTTTTTTTTTTGACCAAAAAGATACTGGCCAAACCCAGGGAATTCTCGGGCCGGCAATTGTTTATGCCCTGAGGCGATTAGCCTCAGAGTGTACCGCCAGGTGGCTTACCGTCGCCCTTCACCGCACCCCCCCCCCCCCCTATTACCCCACTCACGGTGAGTTTGGGATCTCCAAGATGCCTTTTCATTCTACGCCAAGGAGAGTAAATTCGGTGGGTTTAGTGTTCCTAACTGTAAATAAACCTACACAGGATGATGTTGGGAAGCTGTTGTTTAATAGGATACATGTTGAGTTGAAAAACATTACTGTAGTACAGTATTTGAGAGATAAGATCATTATTAAATTCGGAACAGGAAATGATGCAATAAAAGTGAATAAAACAAATGAAAGAGTAGCGCATTCTTATGTGTCAATACGTGATTGCCTCCCTGAGATGGATGATGAGATCCTGATTAATATCTTGAATAAATACGGCGTCGTTGAAAGTATCAGGCACAACAGATATAACCAGGCCCCTTTCAGGCTACGCTCAGCGGAGTCCGTACGGCTACGGTCAATATAAAGCGGAATATCCCTTCGAAAGTGACAATCAGCGGATTTCAGATTCAGTTGTTATACAGCGGCCAACGCAGAACCTGCTTTAAATGTGGGTCTGAAGCTCATGAAGCAAGAAACTGTGAAACAGAGTATTTAGAAAGGGCAAATGTTTTCAGCAGTGAAGATTTTCCAGATTTAGTAGCCGCAGGAAGGAAAGCAGTAGCTGACACGGAAGTGGAACATGAAACAGAGGAAATGGAAGAAAATAACAGTGACGAAAACGAAAGGTTGCAGGACATCACGTCAACAGTATCGCAGAAAGTAGCAGAAGAAACTAGCAGTAACAAAACAGGTGACGAGGATATATTGTCAGCTGATTCACAAGAAGAGAGTGAAAAAACCACCGCAGTAAATACTAATGAAGAAAATGGTGAAATCCAAAGCAACATCTAAGTAAAACATGGTGAACGTGCAGGAGATAGAAAGACAGAGATGAGTGACATAGAAAGGAATGGAAATATAGAAACGGAAATGACACAAGAGGGAAATGTCAAGATTATGGACACCGAAGTAATTCCTCTGAGGATGACAGACAACAAATCTGAAAATGAATGTAGCATGTCGTCGTTAATTGCGCCAAAAATGATGAACAACGACTTGTTGAAGGATAATGACCGTCCAAGGGGTACTGACACGGGTTGCCAGCTGGGACGAACCGAAGACAGCGATTTGCGGACCAAAATGATACACCTTTCAGTGCAAGAGATTCTCCAAGAGAGACGGAAAATGATGGCAACGAAACGTTTTACAATCCAAGCGATCAGGATGTGGATGTAGAAATGCTGGATGCTAGACTGGATGAAGCTTCTGCTTTGAACCCTCTTACGCATTATTCTCAGTAACATATATACTACAAGGTTCTCTGGATGGTCTCGTCGTATATGATAGTGAAAAGGTTCATGTAAAGAGACATAAAACTGATTACAGCAGTGAGGAGGATAAAGATGATGGATCGCACTTGGTTGAGCGTGCAAAAATGGAAAGTCATTTCAATGATGTCGCATAGATTGACCATTCACCATGGCTCTAGTTTTTACCACTTTTAATATATGTGGGTTGAATGATGTAAGGAAACAGATACAGGTGCTGGCAATGGAATACAAGATGGATGTTTTATTTCTACAAGAACATAATGTTAGAGATAAATCGAGGATTAGGTATCTAGAAGATTACTTTGATATCATAATAAATGAACCTGACGTGCATTTTGTTCAACAAAATCTCAAATATCGAAATATTACCAACAGAAAAAGACGAAGAAGGACATGTCCTTTATGTAAGAGTAAAATACTTGGGAGAAGTGCTAACTTTGTTAAATGCTTACGCCCCGTCAGGGAATACCAGGAAAAGGGAAAGAGAGAATTTGTTTTATGATGACATCTTATATTATCTGAGAAATGATATATCAAACCTCATCAAGGCAGGAGACTTCAATTGTGTTGTGTCAGCTCGGGATGTAAGTACTGGTAAGGAGACGACCGTCTCGAAGGCTTTATGTAGTTTAGTGAAACAGCTGTCACTGAAAGATCCTTGGTTCTCCACCAATATGCTTTTGTACACATATCTCAGAAAAAATGATGCATCGAGACTCGATCGAATTTATGTTACAAATTTGTATAATGATATACAGTTGTGTGAGAATATACCCTTGCCGATGACTGACCATAATATGGTAATGGCAAAGATAATTATAAATAATAAAGGAAAGACTGGTAAGGGGTGTTGGATGCTCAACTGCACATTGTTAGAGAGGGGTGATTTTATGGAGAATTTTAAAATACTGTGGAATTATCTGAAGTCTCAAATTAGTGTGTTTGATGACATCTTGATCTGGTGGGACGAGTTTGCAAAGAGTAAGATTAAAGCGTTCTTTGTAAAGCTATTAAAACAAGCAGCTCAGGAGAAATACGGCACACTCAACTTTTTACAAAGCATTTTAAAAAGCGCAAGTGGTTAAAACTCGTGTAGCGATGTAACCCTCCCTAGCTGGTATCAAAGGGATTAAAGGCAGAATAAAAGCAATAAAAGAAGATATATGTGAGGGAATAAAAGTTCGAATGAGAGTTGATGATAGATTAAAGAGTGAACAAATCTCACTTCATTTATTGAGTAAGGAAAAGGTAAGAGCCGTAAAGAAAGTCATGCGAGTGTTAAATGCGGAGAGTGGAATACTCGATAATACACAGGCCATTATTCATTATGTTAAATCTTACTACGAAGCCCTCTTCTCTGAAGCAAATACAGATCCTAGTTTCCAAGATTACTTCTTGCAATTTGTCGATAAAGATATTGGTGATGCGGAAAATGAAACGTTAAGTAAGGAGGTTTCTGAAGTAGAAATGTGGGAGACTTTTAAAGCAATGAATAAAGGTAAGACTCCTGGAGAAGATGGATTAGCATTAGAGTTTTATTTGAAGGTGTGGCCGATCATAAAAAATGAGTTTACTATGGTAGCAAAATTTGTATTGACTGAAAACAAACTTGGGAAAAGGCAACGTAAAGGAGTTATAAAGCTCGTTCTGAAAAACACGGATGTAAATGAGCTAAAAAATTGGAGACTAATCTCGTTACAAAACATTGATTATAAATGTATCGCTAAATTACTGTCTAATCGTATGAAAAGTGTTTTATCTAGTATTATATCTAAAGAACAATTCTGCTCTGTGAAAGGTAGATCAATAATACACAGCAATGCATTTATAAGAGATGTCATTTATTATGTTAACGAACATAATAAGAAAGGAGCTATTATTAGTTTAGACTGGAGTAAAACTCTTCTGAGCATAATGACTAAGTTAGGGTTCTCTGAAGAATTTGTTAATAAGATTAAAATGCTGTACACTGACTGCAATAGTGCTCTTTGTATAAATGGTATTGTAAGTGAATATTTTAATGTAAAACGGTCAGTAAGACAAGGTTGTCCAATGTCTATGATTATGTATGTCATTTTCCAAGAACCATTATACAGAGCAATCGAGAAAGATCAAGCTATTACTTCAATAAAGTTACCGAATAGACTTAAAGCTACCATTGTTGGATATGCAGATGACAGCTCAGTTATTGTTGGCAATGATTAAAGTATTGTGGAGACAGATCGTGTTATCAAGAAATTTGAAATGGCCACAGGCGCTGAGCTGAATCGAAATAAAACTTGTATAATGGATCTCGGAGCCTGGAAGAATAGAAATGTCTGGCCTTTAGCCTGGTTGGAATCTAAAAATGAAGTTACTATATTAGGCGTCTATTTTTGCAATGACTATGAAGATACTGTAAAAATAAATTGAGAAAATGTTACCAGTAAAATGAGTGTGAGAATTCGTCTACTATCTAACAGACTTTTGTCATTGTATCAAAAAGCCATCATCATTAATACTATGATTTTAAGTAAAGTGTGGTACATGAATCATACTTTTCCATTATCAAGAAACTTGGCCAAAATGATAGAGAGAAAGGTGTTCAGGTACATCTGGAACGGAATGTACCAGCCGATCAAGCGTCAAACGTTGTACCTAGATAAAACAGAAGGTGGTAATGGTGTAATCAATGTATACTACAAAGCGGCTGCTATACTCTCAAGCACTTTTATGAATATAGTAACATTAAAAGTGTACGAATACCCCCTGACTTTGTATTACTGTAAAAATAAGATAGGTGGTGTGTTAGTTGTTGAAGGGTGCTATTCTGGTTCAAATACGTTAACGCCGTATTATCAGCAAATAACTGAAACAGTCATGAAAAGCTGTAATTTAAGTGGACTCCCTAAAGTTAAAGCTAAGCATGTGTATAGAGTCCTGAAACCTCCCTATAAACCTATTGTTGATGAGAAGTATCCCTTGTTTAACTGGTGTCATGTTTGGTCAAATCTAAACCTTAAATTTATTGATTCTTACAAAAAAGGACTCATGTACCGTTTCTTATATGAAACTTTGGCTGCAAAAGAGAGACTCAAGATGTTGAATATCAAATCAGACGACTTATCTGATAAATGTGGAGAGATAGAGAACCATTTGCATGTGATGTATTTTTGTTCATTCATCAAGCCAGTGTGGAGTTGGTTTAAGGATCTTTTGGAAAAATTTGTTGATGTTAAATGTGCCCAACCAATTAAAACCTTAATGTTAGACTTTCATCTGAGAACTAAAAAACAAAACAACACAATGTCCTTGCTAGTTATTGAATATGTTAACGCGGTTTGGGCAAGTAGAGATGATAATTTAAATGTAAATTGTAGAATAAATATTATTAGATGTAAACTCAATTTTTCCAAATACGTCTTATCAAGATGCTGTAAAATGAACACCTTTTTTACAGATGAATTTGTAAATACTTTGTAAATAGTGCATATTATAGAAATGTAAGGATAATTGTAATGCTGTTGTCTAATCAATAAAAGAAAAAAAAGTTTAAGCGTAAAAAAAAAAAAACACTAAGGCTGATGGGTTTTCGGACTATACTAACATTTTCAAATTAAACTATCTACTAAAGGTGTGAGAAGGGTTATTGAAAAGATCCTGGTCTAAAACAAATATTGATGGATTAATTTGACGTGTATGACCCTGGAGTCAGTGCTTGACATGTGACAAGTGGCGACCTAGCCAAAATCCCATGGAGCTCTAACACTCCTGGGATGTATAAGCATTTTTAGCTTAGTTCGGTGGTATTCACAAAGGAGTTTTGTTGTTCTTGTTAAGGTCTATTTTTTTTGGCGCTGTTTGCTTCTTGGGGAGAGACTGTGCATGCATTTTCCATGCTGAGGTGCTATTATGCCGAAGAAGATGAGGACATTCTATCCTTTTTGGAAAAGTCAGATTGGGAAGAGGCAACAGGAAATTTTAGCAAGGCTCAGTTGCTATTGATTCATGAATATTTGTATTTAGAGGTACCGACTGGAGTAAAGAAAGGATCATTATTACTATGGATAGCTGAGGCCATTAGAGACAGCAAAGACGGTCGTTTGGATGTGAGTAATGTGCATGGAGAAACTTTCTAATTAGAAAAGCAAATTAAGCTTCAGGAGGTTGAAATGGAAAAACTACGGTTGCTGATGGTTGAGAGGGAGACAGAGAGAAAGATGGAGAGGTTAAGATTGGAGAATGAGAGAGAGAGAGAGAGAGAGAGAGAGAGAAGGAGAGAGAGAGAGAGAGAGAGAGAGAGAGAGAGAGAGAGAGAGAGAGAGAGAGAGAGAGAGAGGAGGTGGCACATGAATTGAAAGTTTTGAGCTTGAGACAAGTGAGTAGTGTGGAAGGGTCTGATGTATATACTGCTGTGAAGTTGGTACCCACTTTGGTGAATCCACTGTTACCGACTTTTTTTGTTGGCTTCGAAAAGATTACTATTAAGTTACTGTTGCCAAAAGGTGTGGAGACTACTCTTATTAGTGTTGTCTTGTGGGAAAGGCACAGAAGGTATATAAACTTTGGATGAAGACATGAGTGCAGATTATGATAATGTTAAATCTATCGTTTTAAAGGCATATAAAATGGTGCCAGAGGCATACTGCCAAAAATTTAGGGAGTTGAGGAAGCTGCCCACCCAGACATGTGTGGAATTTACTCGAATGAAAGAGCAGGCCTTTGGAGACTGGATTAAGTCGAAGGAGGTGGATAAATTTAACAAGTAGAAGGAATTAATCCTGGTTGACGATATGTATGTGCATTGTGCATTAAAGGTTCATTTGGAGGAGTTGAAGCTAGGCACTTTACAGAAAGTGGTCATTGCTTCTGATGAATGTGTGCTGTCGCCTAAGTCTTATGGTAGGACAGAGAACAAGAATTTCCATTGGGACAGGAATAAAAGTAGTAAATCAAGAAAAGGGTAATTGGTCACCCAAGAATAAATTTCCACTAAAGGGAGGGAGAACGGAACCAGTATGCTACTTTTGTCATCGGAAGGGACATTTGAGGTCGAATTGTGCCGAATGGAAAAGCAAACTGACAAGGTAATGAAACCTGTTGGATTGCTGTCAAGTACGACAGGTTTAAAGAGGGAGAGTTCCAGTGTATTGGATCATTTTAAGGATTATCTTTCCATAGGTAAGGTTTTCTTAAATGAACAGAGGGAACAACGTAAAAGAGTCAGCATTTTGAGAGATACGGGTGCCGCACAGTCATTAATTTTAAAATCAGCCTTACCTGGTGGGTTTGCTGAGTCTCAGCAAGAGCATGCTTTGTTAGGAGTATTTCCTAACACATTATCTACATATCCACTGGAATGTGTCTTTATAGAGTCTAAGTTGGTTACTGGACCTTTGAAATTAGCAGTGGTGGATACATTACCATTAGAAGGCATTGATGTAATTATGGCAAACAATTTGGCTAAATGTAAGATAGACGTTTGTCCTATTTTGAGTATCACAGGTATGTGTGATCAGCCCCTAAATGAGGTGGTGTCGGCTGAAGACAGAGCCAATTTTGTGGAGGTCCATGAGCAAATTGTAGTACCTGAGGTATACAGAAACAAAATGTTATGGCTATCGCATGAGGATTCTTTTTCAGGTCATTTTGGTGTTCAAAAGACTTGCCAGAAATTAGCAGAGAATTTCTTTTGGCCTGAAATGAGAAGGGATGTCAGACTTGCAAGTAACTGGGAAGCCAAACAAAAAAATTCCAAAGGCCTCTTGTACCCATTTCTTCAGGTGGAGAACCATTTAAAGAACTGATAGTAGACATAGTAGGTCCACTTCCTAAACCAGTAGTAGAAATTAATATATTTTAACCATTATGGAAAGTATGTCTAGATATCTATAAACCATACCCTGAAGGAACATTAAAAGTGTGAAGGTAGCAGAGGCATTACTAAGATTCTTCACAACATTTGGGTTACCTAAGGTGTTACAATCAGACTGTGATATAAAATTTTGTCAGCAAGTACCTTCAGGAGATAATGAGATAACTGAGTATTCAACATGTGACATTCTCTCCTTATCATGCAGAGGGTCAGGGGTTACTCTTAATTTGTTAAGCTATGTGAAAAAGTTTCATTGGAAACTGAATATGTCATGACAGCATGCTCAAGAAAACTTCGTAAAGGCTCCGGCAAAATGAAGAAATATTTTGATTGTAAAGCAAAAGAAAGAAGCTTTGAGGTTGGGGATAAGATTTTAGTATTATTGCCTATACCTGGAAATCCTCTTCAGGAATCATTTCCTGGTACTAGGAAAATTTTAAAGAAAAATTAAATAACCTTAATTATTTGGCAAAGACTCCTGACCGGATGAAGAAACACCAGCTGTCACATTAACATGTTAAAACGGTATGTTGAGAGAAAATGTAAAGTAGCTCCAGCACTGGTAATGAAGAATGTAAGGAATCATTTTACATATTAAGGTCTATTTTGATCAGTTATCCTGTCCTTAGGTCACCAAATTTATCAAAATCCTTTAAGTTGGCAGTGGATGCTAGTGACACTGATGTTGGAGTAGTTCTCTCACAGCTTGATTCTGCGGGAGTAAGTCATCCTGTTGCCTATTACTCTAAGAAGTTACCATCACCCCATAAAAGGTATTCCACAATTGAATAGGAAGCCCCTAATTTAATTCTTTCTTTGCATCACTTTGAGATTTACCTTCCTGGGTCTACCGCCCATATTAAAATCTTCGCAGATCACATCCTCTGGTATTCTTAAGCAAATTCCAAAATAAGAATCAGAGATTGATGCGATGGAGTTTAGTTCTTCAGGAATGGAACTTGGAAATTAAAAATGTTTCTGGGAAAGATAACTTAGTGCCATATACTCTTTCTAGAGTATAATATCTGAACTTTATCACTTTCTTTTTTAGGAATATGTAGTTAGTATGCTAGCTTTACATTATAACGCTGAGACCAGTACAGTATACGTATAGCAGTGAGCATCCAGCGTTATCTCTCCCTGAAAACACTGGGCCATGACTCAGGAATATCCAAGAATCAGAGATGAAGATCAATGAGTAGAATCCTGACTCAGGTCAATTATCGAGGCCTGGAGGAACCATTTGGTTCAGGTAGTTACTCGTATATCTCTCTAGAAGTGACGTAGTCAGTGTAGATACCGCTATTTCCTCCCCTTCCTTCTAGTTATTAAATGTTTATCTGGCATTATAACTAGCTGCTTTGAGTAGTAGTCTCACAATTGTGGTGGGTGTCTATTCCTTTAACAAGGAAAAATGCTGAAATACCGGGACAAAGAAAAAAAAATTGGAACGAAGAAGAGTAAAAGAGTTCCCCGGTAATGGTAGGTGGAGGACAGGCACAATTCGCGAACGCCTGTTATAATACCGTTTGGCAGTTTCATTAGCTGCGCGAGGTTGCAGCTAACAAAAGTTAACTGTAATTGATTAATCTTTTACCCGTCTAATAATAATTAATGTTAATGTAGAATACCTTGGCTGTGGTAAATTAGTTCACAAGCAATGTCGTTATTACTTTCGTAGTTTTTAAATGGAGAAATGCGCATAACTTAAAGTTTCTAAGGTCTGCGCTGCCCACACCGGTATCAGGAGGTGGAAATGTGATATGAACAAAGGCCGAATACGGTGACTTAGTTAAAACCCTACTACATTGGGAGGTTACTGACTTGGTTTCTCGAAGCACCGAAGTGGTTATCAAAAAGGTTCTGATCATAGACACCGGCAGAGATAACGTCAGACTTACAGCATTCTTTATCCTTATTTTTTTTTGTTTAATTGTGATCATAGCAATTAGTGCTATGTGATAAAACAGATGTTGATGAGTGTCACTATTGCTCGATTTTTGTTTAGCATTTGTTTATATTTAAAAGATCTGATACCCATAAAACCTTACAGCTGTTATTGAATTTTATTTAACACATACTAATGCTTGAGAGAGGTGCAGGTTAAAGTTAAGTATACCTTAGTTTAACCAGACCACTGAGCTGGTTAACAGCTCTCCTAGGGCTGGCCCGAAGGATTAGACTTATTTTACGTGGCTAAGAACCAATTGGTTACCTAGCAACGGGACCAAGAGCTTATTGTGGAATCCGAACCACATTAGAGTGAGAAATGAATTTCTATCACCAGAAATAAATTCCTCTAATTCTTCATTGGCCGGTCGGAGACTCGAACTTGGGCCTAGCACAATGCTAGCTGAGAACTCTACCGACTCTTCCAACGAGGAACTGAGAGAGGTGCAGGGGACTCTACCGAACAGTCATACCCATGCTATTTTAAACTGCTGCTTACCCCATACAAAAAATGGGAAAAAAGCACGTTAAAACAAGAAGAAGAAGGGTTGATAGTGCGTGTACTTTCATCGTTATTAGAAACATTCCCTATACGGATGTTTCCATTAATGATAAAGTATGCACACCTTCCCTTGGAGGAAACATGAAGTTAAATAAAGCAAATTCTTTTCAAACTGTCAACCGTTATCGAAGGTTTTATTCCAATAGTTAGATATTTGATGTAATGATGTGTTGATATGGCCAGCATACATCTGTGCATCAAGGCTTCTATTTAATGAAACAGTACTCGGCCAAAACAGCTGCTCCCGAAGGGTGCGCCCCAAAAATCATGCTTAACGAGGCAGAATCACCGAGTTGTGGAACAACAGAGCCGAGTAAAACTCATCGATTGGGGAAGACCGCGAAAAGGGTCAGGAAGTGGATCCGCCGGTGGGGGGAGGAGGGTTCGCTGAGAACAGCCTCGAGGTGGGAAGCCACTTGTAATCATGCCCAGGAAAGATACCCTGATTATGGCAGCTACTGAGACGCATACCAGGAGAACATCGGCCCAACATCTGCAGTTCAACTGCCATCCCATGACCTCGAGACTCAAACTCAGCAGAGCCGGGATTTACTGCCATATCCCAGCATGTGAGGTGTGGTATTGTGATGCAATTGTGAATGAAAAACATCTCTTCATGAAAAACTCAATTCCGAGAATGCATAGGGCTTAAAAATGAATGAACAAAAAAAAAAAAAATTACAATTTTTACAATTTGTGGAATAATACAGCAAAATAGAATTATGCGGAAATTATAAGAGGGAAAATTCCACAACAAGGTGAATTTAAACTTACTGTTCCAACCTGATGAGTTCTATCAAATTGGCTTACGTCAGTGGCCTGGGTCGTGGCTGCTTCCTCATAAATCCATACCTGCAAAAAAAAAAAAATAATAAAAAAATAATAAAAAAATCGCATTAACAGGCGTGAGCTGTGGCAAACAACAATATTTTTTTGGAACACTGACACATTAAAGAATTAGATCTGACTGAATATTTAAACGAAAAAGCGAGTAACATTTTCTTTCATTCTATGATACAAAAAGTCATTTCTTCTTTCAAATATAAAATTCAGGAAATATTACATAGGTTTTTTAACTAGCCACTCCATGGCCTTACAACTACACGTAAACAGATGTGTATGGCATATTTAAAACTACATTTAGTTTAACCTCTCGTCTTACTGAGTTGATTTCACATGATAAAATATGAACTTATTGATGAAAATTTAGAGGCTGAAAGTTAACTTTTATTTTGCCAGTAATTTAATAAAAACTTTAATAACACTGCCATTAAACCAAAATACGATCTCGTTGGTTATCAATTCCTATCTATCTTACGAAATAAATTTTATTGTATCTGGCTAAAGAAAGGTCTCATTTTTTATCTGAATTGTTGATGGTTAATCTGTTACATTTCATTTTTAGTTACACAGTAATCTTTCCCAGCTGCACTCAAGACAACTATGTACAATTCTGGACGAAACTAAATCATTTGTTTTTCGTTATCTTTTTATGTGTATATATTTCTATATGATTTCAATATAAAAATATCGTTATTCGAGTGTTCGTTTAGTTTTAACGTTACAACGCTGAATGTGCACATTTTATTACATAACTATCTGAATATCTTTTATGTTAACTTGAACTAATTATAGTTAGGTTCTTAATTCACATCACTAGGTGGCTTTATTCCTGTATGGGCTTTTAGTCTTGCTTGGCAACTAAGGCGAAAGACATCTGCATTGGAGGATAAATTAGCCAATTATCGAGTTGGCTCTTAATCAACACCGGAAAGTATTCCATGACACTGACGGTGGCCAACAGCCTCTTTCACCTCCCTTTCAATTTTCTTTCTGATTAACGTTCATTTGGGTTCCTGTTCTCTTGGTATTACAAAACCTTACGTGATTTTAACGGCATTTACGCAAACCTACTGACTGCGTTATTCTGTGATTTGGACATCGCCAGATAAGAATGATCATTCTAAAACCACTGAACGAGAACCAGATTACAAAAGGATACATGAAACCTAACAGCAAGAGAGACACGCACATGCACACACATACAGATAGGGTTTACAGGAATAATTATTAAATGAGAATGAAGGAAAAAAAAAAGAGGGAACTCAAATTGAATCTACGAAATTACCGAAATAACTTGCATGCTTCCTTAGTTGTATCCGATCTTTTAAAGTGAGTTTTCATTAAAAATAATATATTTCCAAAATGGACCGCTGAATATGCATGAGATTTTCATCAAAATTATAATCCATCATTTGATTTTTTATTACTCTCACCTCAGCTCATTTCCTAACAAAATGTTTGGAACAATAAAGCTTTGATGTAAGTAGCTTGACATGACAAGGAAGTGAGTGTAGTAGTACTTAGATATTTTCATCATCTGCCAATGTCCTCTGCTGTGTAGATTTGGCTAATGGCCTCACCAGTCGGGTATGTGATGGTGTTAGGGCAACAGCACAAATGATTTATCATTGTTGGACCCTCAATTTGAACAATTGTCTTTGGCATATTAATGAACTTCGCGCTATTGATAGGAGTGTAAAAGCTATAAAGAGCATTAAGGCTGTGATATCTAGATAATATTAGCTAATAATACGTTGTAATATATCAAATACACTCTGATTATCAAAACCTTTATTTAGAATCTTCCCTTTCCTTCGTTAATAAGGAGATGCCAGTGCATTTCTACAGTATTTAAAACTGAGGGGTGGGAAAACTGCTCATTCATCGCCGTTATTACTGTTAGGGCTATTAAGTCTTAGCTAGACATTAACGTAACTATTCTCATATTCTTATCAAAGAAATCTGCGTTAAGTAGTGAAGGCTGCCAGCTTATCCATTTTAATAATAATGTAGATGAGTAAAAGAATTTAAACATAAATGGTAGTTACTAAATTAAAACAGATCAAACGCAAGCATGCACTCATAGTCTTTGTGGCTGTTTAGCGTCGTCATGACATAACGGGAGAACTGCCTCAGAGCCTGGTCAGAGTTCAGAAGGTTCGGGAATAATTTTTGCTGCTACTCAATAGTCGTAAAGAACGAAGTCCCTAAAAATGGATGTAAGTCAGCCGCGTACCTGCCACGTTTCATTAATCATATCTTCCACTTCGGTTAAGATGATGAATGTTTATCTACAAAAATCGTTATTACTCTTAATTGAAAATGTCACCCAGGCGTAGATGAAGCCTTCCTCGTTTGACAGAAAATTTACCTTTGCTAAAAACCCGACAATTCTGATAATAAAAATATCTTCATTAAGGACTAATGAATGTATAAAAGTATCTTCTATTGCAAAAAATCAGCGATACAAGATATATTCACAACTGACGAATTCAGCTTCACTGGACTGAGGTACATAAGATCAGTCACAACAGCACTGGCGGTTAAGAAACTGTACTTCTGAAAAAACTTAACTTCGAATATTTTCGTAGTCCATGATAATTCTGTAATGATATTTTAGTTTAGGACAATTTGCAGTTTTTACTTCATACTTCAGAATTTTTTGGTGTGAAAACAAAAGCTCTTAAACATTTAAGTGAATTGTCGTCAGTGCTCTTTATTTCATTCTATCAATCTCACGTGACTACTATATCAAACCCTAGTTTTGGTGCATTGGCATCGGATGGTCATATAGGCTAATGAAAAATAACCGGGGGTACATTACCCCGTTTCCATCGTTCTGGTGCCTTTCCTTGTTCTGCAGTTTTTCTGTAGAGTTATATAGGTGAGGAACTTTCTCCTCTTTTAACTCTTTAATTTCTCTTGGATGAATCCCATCAAGCCTGCTTGCTTCTTCTGGTGTTGGGTGTGGATTCATTGATTTGTGCGCTGTCTTATTCTCTTATTTTATTTTCAATTTCTCTGTTGAACCACTTAGGCTGAGGGTTACCGTTTGTTAACATTTGCTTTATCGGTATACACCTGACGAATTTTTCTGTGTATTCTGAGAGAGAGAGAGAGAGAGAGAGAGAGAGAGAGAGAGAGAGAGAGAGAGAGAGAGAGAGAGAGAGAGAAACTCCGTATGCTTGCACAGCATGTACCACTGTGTAATGTCTTCAAAAAGATAATTTCAAATTACCTCACTTTCTTTTCTTTGAGGGAACGAAGTATTGGCAGCAAAAAGAAGACAGCCTTATTTCGACACAAGTGGTTACAGGACTTTAAGTATCTCTTCATAATAGGCGAAAAATTTTGCAGGATCATATACCTTTGTTATAACTGACCAATTCCCGATTCCTGTTTTATATGGTGAACAAAAAGCGAGAGAATAGCCTCTCAGTAATAAGACATCTTGTCCATAAACTGAAAGGTCCTCGTTGGGCGAGCGGGTTCCGTTCTCAGCTACCACTCTGTTGGCCGGGAGTTCGAATCTCCAACCGGCCAATGAAGAATAAGAGGAATTTATTTCTGGTGATAGAAATTCATTTCTCGCTATAATGTGGTTCGGATTTCACAATAAGTTGTAGGTCCCGTTGCTAGGTAACCAATTGGTTCTTAGCCACGTAAAATAAATCTAATCCTTCGGGCCAGCCCTAGGAGAGCTGTTAATCAGCTCACTGGTTTGGTTACTCTAAGATACTTTTTTTTCCTCCATAAACTGAAGTAGTTATGGCCAAAGCAACTCGGTAGAAGTCAGTCATTATCCAATTAACAAAGTTTAAAAAAACAAATGATGCGTTTGCTTATACTAAATATATAATCGTAAGCATGGTTGCAATGGATACAAGTTGCAATCTAGTACTGTTTCATTGGCATACCATACAATGCCTGCTATAACCCTCTTTAGTTACCTGTAGAACGGATGGTTTCCACAACTTCTAAAGCATTGCTGTGCTTTCCTGCTTTCTTCCAGAATGCTTTCGCAAAGTTGGTTTTCTTGACAGACTCCTCTACCACCACCGGACCTGCCGAGAGGCTTCAAGATCAGTATATTCCAGAGACTATTTCTATTATTGCTAAACTTAATATTTTTGTTCCTATCTCAGTCTAAAACTCATCCAGTCAGCGGTGGGAGCCGCGTTCTCTTTAACAGTATTTGGGATTAAGTCTTCTAGTTCTACGTATTTTCAGGGTAGTTAGTGACATTGTTTAGTTCTCTCAAACTGGCAACGCAATAGTTAACCACTGCCACTAAGTTTTTGAGGACTATTTATATAAAGATAAATTAAATTACATTACCTAATAATTTTCATGTTGGGGCAATTTAATTCTATCAAATTAACCCATTATACATTATATCCATCAGATTTGATTACACTATAAAGGGTGACAAGTCCTGAATTTTATTGTTCAAAACTCCACCTCTGACTGTCCAGAGTTTAACCAAGGTCATAAGCCTTCGAACTTTAAACACACAAAGGTATCTCTCGGGGTCCAACCATGCAGCAATTGCCACTGCCCTATTAAACTGTCTCAGCGTAAATTTCAAGAACCTGTATACTTTGGATAGGAAAATCTAGTTTAATTTTTCAATGGTACATAGAATTGGAATAGAATTTTGGGACATTGAAACTTTAAATTCTCAGTTTTCATTCTCAGTAAGCGAAGATAATGGTTGCAGGAATATTTACCCCCACATTTGCTGAATCACATCAGACATTGTGTTACGAACTTACCACGAACTTATTATTAAACGTAATAACTTTCAAAATTCTAAACTGAAACCTTTATATTTACACTGTTCTGTTCCCCTTTAATTACAAGTTCCCAATAGTTACCGTCCCTTTGTACCAACTCATCTAATTTACTGGGCTTATATTAAGACAAAATTCGGTCCGCTAGGAATAGCGTTTTAATTGATTAAAACAAATGTTGAAGGTACCTACATTTAAGAGCCAAATTACACAATTCCATAAATTATCTGAACTTCCAAGAAAACCTTAAGTGTTCAACCAACGCATTACACAATAGCTAGTCAAAAGTTTAATATGAAAATATTAAATTTTATTCATAGCAGTTACATTAGGATCAGGTAGTGATTAAGAATACGTTGCTAGTTCTGCTGACGTAGTGTTATTCTGTTAAAATAGTTTGTTACATCAAATATCAAACACGAAGATCACAGCATTCCTCTTCCAATCTTCAATGACAGTCTTCATAACAAGGCTTGATAACACTAAGAAAGTAGGCTTCAACATTTTCAAGAAACAGCCAAATACTCGAAGTTGCTCAGTTGGCTTCCGTGTACCACACTTAACAGTGTTTCTCCATCCTAACTTAATACCACACTGCCGTGAGCTCTGTACAAGTTGAAAATCCCTGTCAATCAGACCAAAACCAAAGGTTAAGACTAAATTAAACTATGAATAAATGAAGACAATTACAGGAGATCAGTTATAAGAAAACTGACTACGCCAGGACTGAAAAACTTGCTAATATGCTGTAGTAGCAACCATCCAAAAGCTAAACTTACGACCTGTTTACGTCAAAACCGAAAGTAAAACTGCCGCAAAACAAGGTTGCACATCTTAAATTTTTACACATCAGCCACTACCTCAGTCCCACGTACAGACCTCAGTAACGAAAGCTATTTGTATAATCATTCCGCTTAGTATGAACATAACTCCACCAACCACTACCAATCACATGTTAAATTTGTGCAAAACTGAGTATGCCCATTCCCAATCACATTGCATCTGACCTAAGTTACAAGCATATAAGTTTAATTATTAACTGAATGGAGCGTAAATCTTTTTGCAAAGTGCTTGCAGCCTTCACTTACTTTAAGGATTTATATTGAACAAAATAGGACGACCGAGAGATACCCTATTCCTATAAAGACCCTTAGTTTCTTTGACCTTAAAACCCAAAATTATACTGTAAAAATAAAATCTTTGAATATTATTCCATTACACTAAGCTCAAAGTTATTGAAAATCTCAAAGCTATGAGTAAACTTTATTAAGCCTAAAATCAATATTTACACTCCATGTTACTTTACTTTAATTTCATAGTACTTTTAAACAAGTTGAGATTTATCTATTTAACTAATTATGAACTTATGAAATATTTAACTATTTGAATATTTCACCAAATAAACTTCAAAAACTTCAAGAGTAACTAAAATTCCTTCACTGACTAATCTAAGGAACTCCCATTTACACAAACCTGTAATACCTGTATTGAACACCGAAATACGGATTAGTACTAACCCCTTTGTTTGTATTAAAAAAAAAAAAAAAAAAAGACGCAAGCCCCCTCCTGGCGTACGGCAGACCGAAGTCTACCGTACGTCAGAAGGGCATCCTCCCCCAACAGGGGCTCCGCCCCTGAAGGGGGAGGAATAGCTTGCGAAGTAAAAATTTGCAAAAAAATAAATGAGAAACATTAACTCACCTTTTGGAGCGATGAAATATACGTTACCAAGTCCGTGTGGATAGATTGATATGTCCAACCGTCAGCGACTCTTGAGCAATATAGAAATTCAGACAATCCTGAAAAGGAAAGATTTCATTTAAACTATAAACTTAAAAACTCTCGAAGTAATGTACAAGCTTCAAGATACATAACGCTATGGAAAACTATCAATAAAAATATAAAATATTAATTACAACAAAACTGGGCACTATCGGAATATATCAATTACAATATCAAAACGGCAAAACATTTTACAGCGTACTAAGGGACAAACCTCAAAAACGTGAAACACTGAAATAGAAGTAAAGTACCTCAGGAAACCAATATAAAACCCCACCAAAGTTCCACGAAGACTTGCCTCTCCTGACATACAAAAACAGCGTATACACGGACTCACGCACAACAACACGAAGAGCAGGAACGAACGCACTATCACCAACGAGTTCCAACATTGAGCTGACTACACTCCTCGCTTTTGGTCGGACGAAAACCGGAAGCTCCGACGCCAAGGACCCTAAATTTAGGCACAGCCCAACCGGGAGACGAGAGCTCCGTCGTTTTCCAATAGAATTGTCACTTCGACTATTAACCACTGCTCAGGAGTTTGGTTGATCGAGACACTTCTAATCATTTTCAGAAATATCTATCAGGCAAATTCCAATCATTAATGAAAATAATAAGTGATTTTAGACTATGTGAAGCGTTAATATTCGGTATGGAAAATGACTGATAGATTCGCAATAAATTGTTTTGAGTAATTCCGTAGCATACTATTTTATATGAATTTTTCATTATTACTGTTAATAAACAAAGACAATAAAACGTTTAGAAGAGTATGGACACGTGAAATACCACAGTACCTAAGTCGTGTTTAGACTCTTTCTCTCTGCATATATATATATATATATATATATATATATATATATATATATATATATATATATATATATATATATATATATATATATACTCGCAACGTATTCCATTAAATATCCTCTCAGTGATGATAGTACTGAAAATCAACTCCACGTTTAACCTAGTCGACGTCCAGTCCGGGGTAAGCCTTCCTAACAGCTAACCCCCATATATGTATGCAGCATAAAGGGACCTTCCACCCAAACTCTGACGGTACTTAATGCCCTTTTACTCGGGACTTACTGTCTCGACTCTATCTTATAAAATGTATTTTTTTTATTGCACGAGTATACTAGAGAATATATATATATATATATATATATATATATATATATATATATATATATATATATATATATATATATATATATACTGGATATATATATATATATATATACTGGATATATATATATATATATATATATATATATATATATATATATATATATATATATATATATATATATATATATATATATATATATATATATATATATATATATATATATATATATATATATATATATATATATATATATATATATATATATATATATATATATATATATATATATATATATATATATATATATATATATATATATATATATATATATATATATATATATATATATATATATCCAGTATATATATATATATATATATATATATATATATATATATATATATATATATATATATATATATATATATATATATATATATATATATATATATATATATATATATATATATATATATATATATATATATATATATATATATATATATATATATATATATATATATATATATATATATATATATATATATATATATATATATATATATAATCAGAAAGCTACAAACGTCCTTTAATATCCAATTCACTCTACCTCGGAAGTAATATATTTTCATATATGTTACCGAAGGGGAATTTTTAGTTGATAATAAGTCCACCGTCCCGTGGGATCGAACCAGCGACGGACGAGGAATCAGGACTACAGTGACACACTAACCAGTCGGCCACAAGAGAGGGTATAAGTGAATACCATCTCCCATCAACCCACCCGTCCAACTCAGGTGTTTTGCGTTTGGAGACGATATCCACCCACCTCTGCCATGTTGACCGTGTAGTGCGTTTGTCGCACGTAGCCATATTATGACTATTTATCACATCACCGTGATTCATATACAATCAGAAAGCTACAAACGTCCTTTAATATCCAATTCACTCTACCTCGGAAGTAATATATTTTCATATATGTTACCGAAGGGGAATTTTTAGTTGATAGTAAGTCCACCGTCCCGTGGGATCGAACCAGCGACGGACGAGGAATCAGGACTACAGTGACACACTAACCAGTCGGCCACAAGAGAGGGTATAAGTGAATACCATCTCCCATCAACCCACCCGTCCAACTCAGGTGTTTTGCGTTTGGAGACGATATCCACCCACCTCTGCCATGTTGACCGTGTAGTGCGTTTGTCGCACGTAGCCATATTATGACTATTTATCACATCACCGTGATTCATATACAATCAGAAAGCTACAAACGTCCTTTAATATCCAATTCACTCTACCTTAGAAGTAATATATTTTCATATATGTTACCGAAGGGGAATTTTTAGTTGATAATAAGTCCACCGTCCCGTGGGATCGAACCAGCGACGGACGAGGAATCAGGACTACAGTGACACACTAACCAGTCGGCCACAAGAGAGGGTATAAGTGAATACCATCTCCCATCAACCCACCCGTCCAACTCAGGTGTTTTGCGTTTGGAGACGATATCCACCCACCTCTGCCATGTTGACCGTGTAGTGCGTTTGTCGCACGTAGCCATATTATGACTATTTATCACATCACCGTGATTCATATACAATCAGAAAGCTACAAACGTCCTTTAATATCCAATTCACTCTACCTCGGAAGTAATATATTTTCATATATGTTACCGAAGGGGAATTTTTAGTTGATAATAAGTCCACCGTCCCATGGGATCGAACCAGCGACGGACGAGGAATCAGGACTACAGTGACACACTAACCAGTCGGCCACAAGAGAGGGTATAAGTGAATACCATCTCCCATCAACCCACCCGTCCAACTCAGGTGTTTTGCGTTTGGAGACGATATCCACCCACCTCTGCCATGTTGACCGTGTAGTGCGTTTGTCGCACGTAGCCATATTATGACTATTTATCACATCACCGTGATTCATATACAATCAGAAAGCTACAAACGTCCTTTAATATCCAATTCACTCTACCTCGGAAGTAATATATTTTCATATATGTTACCGAAGGGGAATTTTTAGTTGATAGTAAGTCCACCGTCCCGTGGGATCGAACCAGCGACGGACGAGGAATCAGGACTACAGTGACACACTAACCAGTCGGCCACAAGAGAGGGTATAAGTGAATACCATCTCCCATCAACCCACCCGTCCAACTCAGGTGTTTTGCGTTTGGAGACGATATCCACCCACCTCTGCCATGTTGACCGTGTAGTGCGTTTGTCGCACGTAGCCATATTATGACTATTTATCACATCACCGTGATTCATATACAATCAGAAAGCTACAAACGTCCTTTAATATCCAATTCACTCTACCTCGGAAGTAATATATTTTCATATATGTTACCGAAGGGGAATTTTTAGTTGATAGTAAGTCCACCGTCCCGTGGGATCGAACCAGCGACGGACGAGGAATCAGGACTGCAGTGACACACTAACCAGTCGGCCACAAGAGAGGGTATAAGTGAATACCATCTCCCATCAACCCACCCGTCCAACTCAGTTGTTTTGCGTTTGGAGACGATATCCACCCACCTCTGCCATGTTGACCGTGTAGTGCGTTTGTCGCACGTAGCCATATTATGACTATTTATCACATCACCGTGATTCATATACAATCAGAAAGCTACAAACGTCCTTTAATATCCAATTCACTCTACCTCGGAAGTAATATATATTCAGATATGTTACCGAAGGGGAATTTTTAGTTGATAGTAAGTCCACTGTCCCGTGGGATCGAACCAGCGACGGACGAGGAATCAGGACTACAGTGACACACTAACCAGTCGGCCACAAGAGAGGGTATAAGTGAATACCATCTCCCATCAACCCACCCGTCCAACTCAGGTGTTTTGCGTTTGGAGACGATATCCACCCACCTCTGCCATGTTGACCGTGTAGTGCGTTTGTCGCACGTAGCCATATTATGACTATTTATCACATCACCGTGATTCATATACAATCAGAAAGCTACAAACGTCCTTTAATATCCAATTCACTCTACCTCGGAAGTAATATATTTTCATATATGTTACCGAAGGGGAATTTTTAGTTGATAGTAAGTCCACCGTCCCGTGGGATCGAACCAGCGACGGACGAGGAATCAGGACTGCAGTGACACACTAACCAGTCGGCCACAAGAGAGGGTATAAGTGAATACCATCTCCCATCAACCCACCCGTCCAACTCAGGTGTTTTGCGTTTGGAGACGATATCCACCCACCTCGGCCATGTTGACCGTGTAGTGCGTTTGTCGCACATAGCCATATTATGACTATTTATCACATCACCGTGATTCATATACAATCAGAAAGCTACAAACGTCCTTTAATATCCAATTCACTCTACCTCGGAAGTAATATATTTTCATATATGTTACCGAAGGAGAATTTTTAGTTGATAAGTCCACCGTCCCGTGGGATCGAACCAGCGACGGACGAGGAATCAGGACTACAGTGACACACTAACCAGTTGGCCACAAGAGAGGGTATAAGTGAATACCATCTCCCATCAACCCACCCGTCCAACTCAGGTGTTTTGCGTTTGGAGACGATATCCACCCACCTCTGCCATGTTGACCGTGTAGTGCGTTTGTCGCACGTAGCCATATTATGACTATTTATCACATCACCGTGATTCATATACAATCAGAAAGCTACAAACGTCCTTTAATATCCAATTCACTCTACCTCGGAAGTAATATATTTTCATATATGTTACCGAAGGGGAATTTTTAGTTGATAGTAAGTCCACCGTCCCGTGGGATCGAACCAGCGACGGACGAGGAATCAGGACTGCAGTGACACACTAACCAGTCGGCCACAAGAGAGGGTATAAGTGAATACCATCTCCCATCAACCCACCAGTCCAACTCAGGTGTTTTGCGTTTGGAGACGATATCCACCCACCTCTGCCATGTTGACCGTGTAGTGCGTTTGTCGCACATAGCCATATTATGACTATTTATCACATCACCGTGATTCATATACAATCAGAAAGCTACAAACGTCCTTTAATATCCAATTCACTCTACCTCGGAAGTAATATATTTTCATATATGTTACCGAAGGGGAATTTTTAGTTGATAATAAGTCCACCGTCCCGTGGGATCGAACCAGCGACGGACGAGGAATCAGGACTACAGTGACACACTAACCAGTCGGCCACAAGAGAGGGTATAAGTGAATACCATCTCCCATCAACCCACCCGTCCAACTCAGGTGTTTTGCGTTTGGAGACGATATCCACCCACCTCTGCCATGTTGACCGTGTAGTGCGTTTGTCGCACGTAGCCATATTATGACTATTTATCACATCACCGTGATTCATATACAATCAGAAAGCTACAAACGTCCTTTAATATCCAATTCACTCTACCTCGGAAGTAATATATTTTCATATATGTTACCGAAGGAGAATTTTTAGTTGATAAGTCCACCGTCCCGTGGGATCGAACCAGCGACGGACGAGGAATCAGGACTACAGTGACACACTAACCAGTCGGCCACAAGAGAGGGTATAAGTGAATACCATCTCCCATCAACCCACCCGTCCAACTCAGGTGTTTTGCGTTTGGAGACGATATCCACCCACCTCTGCCATGTTGACCGTGTAGTGCGTTTGTCGCACGAGGCCATATTATGACTATTTATCACATCACCGTGATTCATATACAATCAGAAAGCTACAAACGTCCTTTAATATCCAATTCACTCTACCTCGGAAGTAATATATTTTCATATATGTTACCGAAGGGGAATTTTTAGTTGATAATAAGTCCACCGTCCCGTGGGATCGAACCAGCGACGGACGAGGAATCAGGACTACAGTGACACACTAACCAGTCGGCCACAAGAGAGGGTATAAGTGAATACCATCTCCCATCAACCCACCCGTCCAACTCAGGTGTTTTGCGTTTGGAGACGATATCCACCCACCTCTGCCATGTTGACCGTGTAGTGCGTTTGTCACACGTAGCCATATTATGACTATTTATCACATCACCGTGATTCATATACAATCAGAAAGCTACAAACGTCCTTTAATATCCAATTCACTCTACCTCGGAAGTAATATATTTTCATATATGTTACCGAAGGGGAATCTTTAGTTGATAATAAGTCCACCGTCCCGTGGGATCGAACCAGCGACGGACGAGGAATCAGGAGTACAGTGACACACTAACCAGTCGGCCACAAGAGAGGGTATAAGTGAATACCATCTCCCATCAACCCACCCGTCCAACTCAGGTGTTTTGCGTTTGGAGACGATATCCACCCACCTCTGCCATGTTGACCGTGTAGTGCGTTTGTCGCACGTAGCCATATTATGACTATTTATCACATCACCGTGATTCATATACAATCAGAAAGCTACAAACGTCCTTTAATATCCAATTCACTCTACCTCGGAAGTAATATATTTTCATATATGTTACCGAAGGGGAATTTTTAGTTGATAATAAGTCCACCGTCCCGTGGGATCGAACCAGCGACGGACGAGGAATCAGGACTACAGTGACACACTAACCAGTCGGCCACAAGAGAGGGTATAAGTGAATACCATCTCCCATCAACCCACCCGTCCAACTCAGGTGTTTTGCGTTTGGAGACGATATCCACCCACCTCTGCCATGTTGACCGTGTAGTGCGTTTGTCGCACGTAGCCATATTATGACTATTTATCACATCACCGTGATTCATATACAATCAGAAAGCTACAAACGTCCTTTAATATCCAATTCACTCTACCTCGGAACTAATATATTTTCATATATGTTACCGAAGGGGAATTTTTAGTTGATAATAAGTCCACCGTCCCATGGGATCGAACCAGCGACGGACGAGGAATCAGGACTACAGTGACACACTAACCAGTCGGCCACAAGAGAGGGTATAAGTGAATACCATCTCCCATCAACCCACCCGTCCAACTCAGGTGTTTTGCGTTTGGAGACGATATCCACCCACCTCTGCCATGTTGACCGTGTAGTGCGTTTGTCGCACGTAGCCATATTATGACTATTTATCACATCACCGTGATTCATATACAATCAGAAAGCTACAAACGTCCTTTAATATCCAATTCACTCTACCTCGGAAGTAATATATTTTCATATATGTTACCGAAGGGGAATTTTTAGTTGATAATAAGTCCACCGTCCCGTGGGATCGAACCAGCGACGGACGAGGAATCAGGACTACAGTGACACACTAACCAGTCGGCCACAAGAGAGGGTATAAGTGAATACCATCTCCCATCAACCCACCCGTCCAACTCAGGTGTTTTGCGTTTGGAGACGATATCCACCCACCTCTGCCATGTTGACCGTGTAGTGCGTTTGTCGCACGTAGCCATATTATGACTATTTATCACATCACCGTGATTCATATACAATCAGAAAGCTACAAACGTCCTTTAATATCCAATTCACTCTACCTCGGAAGTAATATATTTTCAAATATGTTACCGAAGGGGAATTTTTAGTTGATAATAAGTCCACCGTCCCGTGGGATCGAACCAGCGACGGACGAGGAATCAGGACTACAGTGACACACTAACCAGTCGGCCACAAGAGAGGGTATAAGTGAATACCATCTCCCATCAACCCACCCGTCGAACTCAGGTGTTTTGCGTTTGGAGACGATATCCACCCACCTCTGCCATGTTGACCGTGTAGTGCATTTGTCGCACGTAGCCATATTATGACTATTTATCACATCACCGTGATTCATATACAATCAGAAAGCTACAAACGTCCTTTAATATCCAATTCACTCTACCTCGGAAGTAATATATTTTCATATATGTTACCGAAGGGGAATTTTTAGTTGATAATAAGTCCACCGTCCCGTGGGATCGAACCAGCGACGGACGAGGAATCAGGACTACAGTGACACACTAACCAGTCGGCCACAAGAGAGGGTATAAGTGAATACCATCTCCCATCAACCCACCCGTCCAACTCAGGTGTTTTGCGTTTGGAAACGATATCCACCCACCTCTGCCATGTTGACCGTGTAGTGCGTTTGTCGCACGTAGCCATATTATGACTATTTATCACATCACCGTGATTCATATACAATCAGAAAGCTACAAACGTCCTTTAATATCCAATTCACTCTACCTCGGAAGTAATATATTTTCATATATTTTACCGAAGGGGAATTTTTAGTTGATAATAAGTCCACCGTCCCGTGGGAACGAACCAGCGACGGACGAGGAATCAGGACTACAGTGACACACTAACCAGTCGGCCACAAGAGAGGGTATAAGTGAATACCATCTCCCATCAACCCACCCGTCCAACTCAGGTGTTTTGCGTTTGGAGACGATATCCACCCACCTCTGCCATGTTGACCGTGTAGTGCGTTTGTCGCACGTAGCCATATTATGACTATTTATCACATCACCGTGATTCATATACAATCAGAAAGCTACAAACGTCCTTTAATATCCAATTCACTCTACCTCGGAAGTAATATATTTTCATATATGTTACCGAAGGGGAATTTTTAGTTGATAATAAGTCCACCGTCCCGTGGGATCGAACCAGCGACGGACGAGGAATCAGGACTACAGTGACACACTAACCAGTCGGCCACAAGAGAGGGTATAAGTGAATACCATCTCCCATCAACCCACCCGTCCAACTCAGGTGTTTTGCGTTTGGAGACGATATCCACCCACCTCTGCCATGTTGACCGTGTAGTGCGTTTGTCGCACGTAGCCATATTATGACTATTTATCACATCACCGTGATTCATATACAATCAGAAAGCTACAAACGTCCTTTAATATCCAATTCACTCTACCTCGGAACTAATATATTTTCATATATGTTACCGAAGGGGAATTTTTAGTTGATAATAAGTCCAGTGTCCCGTGGGATCGAACCAGCGACGGACGAGGAATCAGGACTACAGTGACACACTAACCAGTCGGCCACAAGAGAGGGTATAAGTGAATACCATCTCCCATCAACCCACCCGTCCAACTCAGGTGTTTTGCGTTTGGAGACGATATCCACCCACCTCTGCCATGTTGACCGTGTAGTGCGTTTGTCGCACGTAGCCATATTATGACTATTTATCACATCACCGTGATTCATATACAATCAGAAAGCTACAAACGTCCTTTAATATCCAATTCACTCTACCTCGGAAGTAATATATTTTCATATATGTTACCGAAGGGGAATTTTTAGTTGATAATAAGTCCACCGTCCCGTGGGATCGAACCAGCGACGGACGAGGAATCAGGACTACAGTGACACACTAACCAGTCGGCCACAAGAGAGGGTATAAGTGAATACCATCTCCCATCAACCCACCCGTCCAACTCAGGTGTTTTGCGTTTGGAGACGATATCCACCCACCTCTGCCATGTTGACCGTGTAGTGCGTTTGTCGCACGTAGCCATATTATGACTATTTATCACATCACCGTGATTCATATACAATCAGAAAGCTACAAACGTCCTTTAATATCCAATTCACTCTACCTCGGAAGTAATATATTTTCATATATGTTACCGAAGGGGAATTTTTAGTTGATAGTAAGTCCACCGTCCCGTGGGATCGAACCAGCGACGGACGAGGAATCAGGACTACAGTGACACGCTAACCAGTCGGCCACAAGAGAGGGTATAAGTGAATACCATCTCCCATCAACCCACCCGTCCAACTCAGGTGTTTTGCGTTTGGAGACGATATCCACCCACCTCTGCCATGTTGACCGTGTAGTGCGTTTGTCGCACGTAGCCATATTATGACTATTTATCACATCACCGTGATTCATATACAATCAGAAAGCTACAAACGTCCTTTAATATCCAATTCACTCTACCTCGGAAGTAATATATTTTCATATATGTTACCGAAGGGGAATTTTTAGTTGATAATAAGTCCACCGTCCCGTGGGATCGAACCAGCGACGGACGAGGAATCAGGACTACAGTGGCACACTAACCAGTCGGCCACAAGAGAGGGTATAAGTGAATACCATCTCCCATCAACCCACCCGTCCAACTCAGGTGTTTTGCGTTTGGAGACGATATCCACCCACCTCTGCCATGTTGACCGTGTAGTGCGTTTGTCGCACGTAGTCATATTATGACTATTTATCACATCACCGTGATTCATATACAATCAGAAAGCTACAAACGTCCTTTAATATCCAATTCACTCTATCTCGGAAGTAATATATTTTCATATATGTTACCGAAGGGGAATTTTTAGTTGATAATAAGTCCACCGTCCCGTGGGATCGAACCAGCGACGGACGAGGAATCAGGACTACAGTGACACACTAACCAGACGGCCACAAGAGAGGGTATAAGTGAATACCATCTCCCATCAACCCACCCGTCCAACTCAGGTGTTTTGCGTTTGGAGACGATATCCACCCACCTCTGCCATGTTGACCGTGTAGTGCGTTTGTCGGACGTAGCCACATTATGACTATTTATCACATCACCGTGATTCATATACAATCAGAAAGCTACAAACGTCCTTTAATATCCAATTCACTCTACCTCGGAAGTAATATATTTTCATATATGTTACCGAAGGGGAATTTTTAGTTGATAATAAGTCCACCGTCCCGTGGGATCGAACCAGCGACGGACGAGGAATCAGGACTACAGTGACACACTAACCAATCGGCCACAAGAGAGGGCATAAGTGAATACCATCTCCCATCAACCCACCCGTCCAACTCAGGTGTTTTGCGTTTGGAGACGATATCCACCCACCTCTGCCATGTTGACCGTGTAGTGCGTTTGTCGCACGTAGCCATATTATGACTATTTATCACATCACCGTGATTCATATACAATCAGAAAGCTACAAACGTCCTTTAATATCCAATTCACTCTACCTCGGAAGTAATATATTTTCATATATGTTACCGAAGGGGAATTTTTAGTTGATAATAAGTCCACCGTCCCATGGGATCGAACCAGCGACGGACGAGGAATCAGGACTACAGTGACACACTAACCAGTCGGCCACAAGAGAGGGTATAAGTGAATACCATCTCCCATCAACCCACCCGTCCAACTCAGGTGTTTTGCGTTTGGAGACGATATCCACCCACCTCTGCCATGTTGACCGTGTAGTGCGTTTGTCGCACGTAGCCATATTATGACTATTTATCACATCACCGTGATTCATATACAATCAGAAAGCTACAAACGTCCTTTAATATCCAATTCACTCTACCTCGGAAGTAATATATTTTCATATATGTTACCGAAGGGGAATTTTTAGTTGATAGTAAGTCCACCGTCCCGTGGGATCGAACCAGCGACGGACGAGGAATCAGGACTACAGTGACACACTAACCAGTCGGCCACAAGAGAGGGTATAAGTGAATACCATCTCCCATCAACCCACCCGTCCAACTCAGGTGTTTTGCGTTTGGAGACGATATCCACCCACCTCTGCCATGTTGACCGTGTAGTGCGTTTGTCACACGTAGCCATATTATGACTATTTATCACATCACCGTGATTCATATACAATCAGAAAGCTACAAACGTCCTTTAATATCCAATTCACTCTACCTCGGAAGTAATATATTTTCATATATGTTACCGAAGGGGAATTTTTAGTTGATAGTAAGTCCACCGTCCCGTGGGATCGAACCAGCGACGGACGAGGAATCAGGACTGCAGTGACACACTAACCAGTCGGCCACAAGAGAGGGTATAAGTGAATACCATCTCCCATCAACCCACCCGTCCAACTCAGTTGTTTTGCGTTTGGAGACGATATCCACCCACCTCTGCCATGTTGACCGTGTAGTGCGTTTGTCGCACGTAGCCATATTATGACTATTTATCACATCACCGTGATTCATATACAATCAGAAAGCTACAAACGTCCTTTAATATCCAATTCACTCTACCTCGGAAGTAATATATATTCAGATATGTTACCGAAGGGGAATTTTTAGTTGATAGTAAGTCCACTGTCCCGTGGGATCGAACCAGCGACGGACGAGGAATCAGGACTACAGTGACACACTAACCAGTCGGCCACAAGAGAGGGTATAAGTGAATACCATCTCCCACCAACCCACCCGTCCAACTCATGTGTTTTGCGTTTGGAGACGATATCCACCCACCTCTGCCATGTTGACCGTGTAGTGCGTTTGTCGCACGTAGCCATATTATGACTATTTATCACATCACCGTGATTCATATACAATCAGAAAGCTACAAACGTCCTTTAATATCCAATTCACTCTACCTCGGAAGTAATATATTTTCATATATGTTACCGAAGGGGAATTTTTAGTTGATAGTAAGTCCACCGTCCCGTGGGATCGAACCAGCGACGGACGAGGAATCAGGACTGCAGTGACACACTAACCAGTCGGCCACAAGAGAGGGTATAAGTGAATACCATCTCCCATCAACCCACCCGTCCAACTCAGGTGTTTTGCGTTTGGAGACGATATCCACCCACCTCGGCCATGTTGACCGTGTAGTGCGTTTGTCGCACATAGCCATATTATGACTATTTATCACATCACCGTGATTCATATACAATCAGAAAGCTACAAACGTCCTTTAATATCCAATTCACTCTACCTCGGAAGTAATATATTTTCATATATGTTACCGAAGGAGAATTTTTAGTTGATAAGTCCACCGTCCCGTGGGATCGAACCAGCGACGGACGAGGAATCAGGACTACAGTGACACACTAACCAGTTGGCCACAAGAGAGGGTATAAGTGAATACCATCTCCCATCAACCCACCCGTCCAACTCAGGTGTTTTGCGTTTGGAGACGATATCCACCCACCTCTGCCATGTTGACCGTGTAGTGCGTTTGTCGCACGTAGCCATATTATGACTATTTATCACATCACCGTGATTCATATACAATCAGAAAGCTACAAACGTCCTTTAATATCCAATTCACTCTACCTCGGAAGTAATATATTTTCATATATGTTACCGAAGGGGAATTTTTAGTTGATAGTAAGTCCACCGTCCCGTGGGATCGAACCAGCGACGGACGAGGAATCAGGACTGCAGTGACACACTAACCAGTCGGCCACAAGAGAGGGTATAAGTGAATACCATCTCCCATCAACCCACCAGTCCAACTCAGGTGTTTTGCGTTTGGAGACGATATCCACCCACCTCTGCCATGTTGACCGTGTAGTGCGTTTGTCGCACATAGCCATATTATGACTATTTATCACATCACCGTGATTCATATACAATCAGAAAGCTACAAACGTCCTTTAATATCCAATTCACTCTACCTCGGAAGTAATATATTTTCATATATGTTACTGAAGGGGAATTTTTAGTTGATAATAAGTCCACCGTCCCGTGGGATCGAACCAGCGACGGACGAGGAATCAGGACTACAGTGACACACTAACCAGTCGGCCACAAGAGAGGGTATAAGTGAATACCATCTCCCATCAACCCACCCGTCCAACTCAGGTGTTTTGCGTTTGGAGACGATATCCACCCACCTCTGCCATGTTGACCGTGTAGTGCGTTTGTCACACGTAGCCATATTATGACTATTTATCACATCACCGTGATTCATATACAATCAGAAAGCTACAAACGTCCTTTAATATCCAATTCACTCTACCTCGGAAGTAATATATTTTCATATATGTTACCGAAGGAGAATTTTTAGTTGATAAGTCCACCGTCCCGTGGGATCGAACCAGCGACGGACGAGGAATCAGGACTACAGTGACACACTAACCAGTCGGCCACAAGAGAGGGTATAAGTGAATACCATCTCCCATCAACCCACCTGTCCAACTCAGGTGTTTTGCGTTTGGAGACGATATCCACCCACCTCTGCCATGTTGACCGTGTAGTGCGTTTGTCGCACGAGGCCATATTATGACTATTTATCACATCACCGTGATTCATATACAATCAGAAAGCTACAAACGTCCTTTAATATCCAATTCACTCTACCTCGGAAGTAATATATTTTCATATATGTTACCGAAGGGGAATTTTTAGTTGATAATAAGTCCACCGTCCCGTGGGATCGAACCAGCGACGGACGAGGAATCAGGACTACAGTGACACACTAACCAGTCGGCCACAAGAGAGGGTATAAGTGAATACCATCTCCCATCAACCCACCCGTCCAACTCAGGTGTTTTGCGTTTGGAGACGATATCCACCCACCTCTGCCATGTTGACCGTGTAGTGCGTTTGTCACACGTAGCCATATTATGACTATTTATCACATCACCGTGATTCATATACAATCAGAAAGCTACAAACGTCCTTTAATATCCAATTCACTCTACCTCGGAAGTAATATATTTTCATATATGTTACCGAAGGGGAATCTTTAGTTGATAATAAGTCCACCGTCCCGTGGGATCGAACCAGCGACGGACGAGGAATCAGGACTACAGTGACACACTAACCAGTCGGCCACAAGAGAGGGTATAAGTGAATACCATCTCCCATCAACCCACCCGTCCAACTCAGGTGTTTTGCGTTTGGAGACGATATCCACCCACCTCTGCCATGTTGACCGTGTAGTGCGTTTGTCGCACGTAGCCATATTATGACTATTTATCACATCACCGTGATTCATATACAATCAGAAAGCTACAAACGTCCTTTAATATCCAATTCACTCTACCTCGGAAGTAATATATTTTCATATATGTTACCGAAGGGGAATTTTTAGTTGATAATAAGTCCACCGTCCCGTGGGATCGAACCAGCGACGGACGAGGAATCAGGACTACAGTGACACACTAACCAGTCGGCCACAAGAGAGGGTATAAGTGAATACCATCTCCCATCAACCCACCCGTCCAACTCAGGTGTTTTGCGTTTGGAGACGATATCCACCCACCTCTGCCATGTTGACCGTGTAGTGCGTTTGTCGCACGTAGCCATATTATGACTATTTATCACATCACCGTGATTCATATACAATCAGAAAGCTACAAACGTCCTTTAATATCCAATTCACTCTACCTCGGAAGTAATATATTTTCATATATGTTACCGAAGGGGAATTTTTAGTTGATAATAAGTCCACCGTCCCGTGGGATCGAACCAGCGACGGACGAGGAATCAGGACTACAGTGACACACTAACCAGTCGGCCACAAGAGAGGGTATAAGTGAATACCATCTCCCATCAACCCACCCGTCCAACTCAGGTGTTTTACGTTTGGAGACAATATCCACCCACCTCTGCCATGTTGACCGTGTAGTGCGTTTGTCGCACGTAGCCATATTATGACTATTTATCACATCACCGTGATTCATATACAATCAGAAAGCTACAAACGTCCTTTAATATCCAATTCACTCTACCTCGGAAGTAATATATTTTCATATATGTTACCGAAGGGGAATTTTTAGTTGATAATAAGTCCACCGTCCCGTGGGATCGAACCAGCGACGGACGAGGAATCAGGACTACAGTGACACACTAACCAGTCGGCCACAAGAGAGGGTATAAGTGAATACCATCTCCCATCAACCCACCCGTCCAACTCAGGTGTTTTGCGTTTGGAGACGATATCCACCCACCTCTGCCATGTTGACCGTGTAGTGCGTTTGTCGCACGTAGCCATATTATGACTATTTATCACATCACCGTGATTCATATACAATCAGAAAGCTACAAACGTCCTTTAATATCCAATTCACTCTACCTCGGAAGTAATATATTTTCAAATATGTTACCGAAGGGGAATTTTTAGTTGATAATAAGTCCACCGTCCCGTGGGATCGAACCAGCGACGGACGAGGAATCAGGACTACAGTGACACACTAACCAGTCGGCCACAAGAGAGGGTATAAGTGAATACCATCTCCCATCAACCCACCCGTCGAACTCAGGTGTTTTGCGTTTGGAGACGATATCCACCCACCTCTGCCATGTTGACCGTGTAGTGCATTTGTCGCACGTAGCCATATTATGACTGTTTATCACATCACCGTGATTCATATACAATCAGAAAGCTACAAACGTCCTTTAATATCCAATTCACTCTACCTCGGAAGTAATATATTTTCATATATGTTACCGAAGGGGAATTTTTAGTTGATAATAAGTCCACCGTCCCGTGGGATCGAACCAGCGACGGACGAGGAATCAGGACTACAGTGACACACTAACCAGTCGGCCACAAGAGAGGGTATAAGTGAATACCATCTCCCATCAACCCACCCGTCCAACTCAGGTGTTTTGCGTTTGGAAACGATATCCACCCACCTCTGCCATGTTGACCGTGTAGTGCGTTTGTCGCACGTAGCCATATTATGACTATTTATCACATCACCGTGATTCATATACAATCAGAAAGCTACAAACGTCCTTTAATATCCAATTCACTCTACCTCGGAAGTAATATATTTTCATATATTTTACCGAAGGGGAATTTTTAGTTGATAATAAGTCCACCGTCCCGTGGGAACGAACCAGCGACGGACGAGGAATCAGGACTACAGTGACACACTAACCAGTCGGCCACAAGAGAGGGTATAAGTGAATACCATCTCCCATCAACCCACCCGTCGAACTCAGGTGTTTTGCGTTTGGAGACGATATCCACCCACCTCTGCCATGTTGACCGTGTAGTGCGTTTGTCGCACGTAGCCATATTATGACTATTTATCACATCACCGTGATTCATATACAATCAGAAAGCTACAAACGTCCTTTAATATCCAATTCACTCTACCTCGGAAGTAATATATTTTCATATATGTTACCGAAGGGGAATTTTTAGTTGATAATAAGTCCACCGTCCCGTGGGATCGAACCAGCGACGGACGAGGAATCAGGACTACAGTGACACACTAACCAGTCGGCCACAAGAGAGGGTATAAGTGAATACCATCTCCCATCAACCCACCCGTCGAACTCAGGTGTTTTGCGTTTGGAGACGATATCCACCCACCTCTGCCATGTTGACCGTGTAGTGCGTTTGTCGCACGTAGCCATATTATGACTATTTATCACATCACCGTGATTCATATACAATCAGAAAGCTACAAACGTCCTTTAATATCCAATTCACTCTACCTCGGAAGTAATATATTTTCATATATGTTACCGAAGGGGAATTTTTAGTTGATAATAAGTCCAGTGTCCCGTGGGATCGAACCAGCGACGGACGAGGAATCAGGACTACAGTGACACACTAACCAGTCGGCCACAAGAGAGGGTATAAGTGAATACCATCTCCCATCAACCCACCCGTCCAACTCAGGTGTTTTGCGTTTGGAGACGATATCCACCCACCTCTGCCATGTTGACCGTGTAGTGCGTTTGTCGCACGTAGCCATATTATGACTATTTATCACATCACCGTGATTCATATACAATCAGAAAGCTACAAACGTCCTTTAATATCCAATTCACTCTACCTCGGAAGTAATATATTTTCATATATGTTACCGAAGGGGAATTTTTAGTTGATAATAAGTCCACCGTCCCGTGGGATCGAACCAGCGACGGACGAGGAATCAGGACTACAGTGACACACTAACCAGTCGGCCACAAGAGAGGGTATAAGTGAATACCATCTCCCATCAACCCACCCGTCCAACTCAGGTGTTTTGCGTTTGGAGACGATATCCACCCACCTCTGCCATGTTGACCGTGTAGTGCGTTTGTCGCACGTAGCCATATTATGACTATTTATCACATCACCGTGATTCATATACAATCAGAAAGCTACAAACGTCCTTTAATATCCAATTCACTCTACCTCGGAAGTAATATATTTTCATATATGTTACCGAAGGGGAATTTTTAGTTGATAGTAAGTCCACCGTCCCGTGGGATCGAACCAGCGACGGACGAGGAATCAGGACTACAGTGACACGCTAACCAGTCGGCCACAAGAGAGGGTATAAGTGAATACCATCTCCCATCAACCCACCCGTCCAACTCAGGTGTTTTGCGTTTGGAGACGATATCCACCCACCTCTGCCATGTTGACCGTGTAGTGCGTTTGTCGCACGTAGCCATATTATGACTATTTATCACATCACCGTGATTCATATACAATCAGAAAGCTACAAACGTCCTTTAATATCCAATTCACTCTACCTCGGAAGTAATATATTTTCATATATGTTACCGAAGGGGAATTTTTAGTTGATAATAAGTCCACCGTCCCATGGGATCGAACCAGCGACGGACGAGGAATCAGGACTACAGTGGCACACTAACCAGTCGGCCACAAGAGAGGGTATAAGTGAATACCATCTCCCATCAACCCACCCGTCCAACTCAGGTGTTTTGCGTTTGGAGACGATATCCACCCACCTCTGCCATGTTGACCGTGTAGTGCGTTTGTCGCACGTAGCCATATTATGACTATTTATCACATCACCGTGATTCATATACAATCAGAAAGCTACAAACGTCCTTTAATATCCAATTCACTCTACCTCGGAAGTAATATATTTTCATATATGTTACCGAAGGGGAATTTTTAGTTGATAATAAGTCCACCGTCCCGTGGGATCGAACCAGCGACGGACGAGGAATCAGGACTACAGTGACACACTAACCAGTCGGCCACAAGAGAGGGTATAAGTGAATACCATCTCCCATCAACCCACCCGTCCAACTCAGGTGTTTTGCGTTTGGAGACGATATCCACCCACCTCTGCCATGTTGACCGTGTAGTGCGTTTGTCGCACGTAGCCATATTATGACTATTTATCACATCACCGTGATTCATATACAATCAGAAAGCTACAAACGTCCTTTAATATCCAATTCACTCTACCTCGGAAGTAATATATTTTCATATATGTTACCGAAGGGGAATTTTTAGTTGATAATAAGTCCACCGTCCCGTGGGATCGAACCAGCGACGGACGAGGAATCAGGACTACAGTGACACACTAACCAGTCGGCCACAAGAGAGGGTATAAGTGAATACCATCTCCCATCAACACACCCGTCCAACTCAGGTGTTTTGCGTTTGGAGACGATATCCACCCACCTCTGCCATGTTGACCGTGTAGTGCGTTTGTCGCACGTAGTCATATTATGACTATTTATCACATCACCGTGATTCATATACAATCAGAAAGCTACAAACGTCCTTTAATATCCAATTCACTCTATCTCGGAAGTAATATATTTTCATATATGTTACCGAAGGGGAATTTTTAGTTGATAATAAGTCCACCGTCCCGTGGGATCGAACCAGCGACGGACGAGGAATCAGGACTACAGTGACACACTAACCAGACGGCCACAAGAGAGGGTATAAGTGAATACCATCTCCCATCAACCCACCCGTCCAACTCAGGTGTTTTGCGTTTGGAGACGATATCCACCCACCTCTGCCATGTTGACCGTGTAGTGCGTTTGTCGGACGTAGCCACATTATGACTATTTATCACATCACCGTGATTCATATACAATCAGAAAGCTACAAACGTCCTTTAATATCCAATTCACTCTACCTCGGAAGTAATATATTTTCATATATGTTACCGAAGGGGAATTTTTAGTTGATAATAAGTCCACCGTCCCGTGGGATCGAACCAGCGACGGACGAGGAATCAGGACTACAGTGACACACTAACCAGTCGGCCACAAGAGAGGGTATAAGTGAATACCATCTCCCATCAACCCACCCGTCCAACTCAGGTGTTTTGCGTTTGGAGACGATATCCACCCACCTCTGCCATGTTGACCGTGTAGTGCGTTTGTCACACGTAGCCATATTATGACTATTTATCACATCACCGTGATTCATATACAATCAGAAAGCTACAAACGTCCTTTAATATCCAATTCACTCTACCTCGGAAGTAATATATTTTCATATATGTTACCGAAGGAGAATTTTTAGTTGATAAGTCCACCGTCCCGTGGGATCGAACCAGCGACGGACGAGGAATCAGGACTACAGTGACACACTAACCAGTCGGCCACAAGAGAGGGTATAAGTGAATACCATCTCCCATCAACCCACCTGTCCAACTCAGGTGTTTTGCGTTTGGAGACGATATCCACCCACCTCTGCCATGTTGACCGTGTAGTGCGTTTGTCGCACGAGGCCATATTATGACTATTTATCACATCACCGTGATTCATATACAATCAGAAAGCTACAAACGTCCTTTAATATCCAATTCACTCTACCTCGGAAGTAATATATTTTCATATATGTTACCGAAGGGGAATTTTTAGTTGATAATAAGTCCACCGTCCCGTGGGATCGAACCAGCGACGGACGAGGAATCAGGACTACAGTGACACACTAACCAGTCGGCCACAAGAGAGGGTATAAGTGAATACCATCTCCCATCAACCCACCCGTCCAACTCAGGTGTTTTGCGTTTGGAGACGATATCCACCCACCTCTGCCATGTTGACCGTGTAGTGCGTTTGTCACACGTAGCCATATTATGACTATTTATCACATCACCGTGATTCATATACAATCAGAAAGCTACAAACGTCCTTTAATATCCAATTCACTCTACCTCGGAAGTAATATATTTTCATATATGTTACCGAAGGGGAATCTTTAGTTGATAATAAGTCCACCGTCCCGTGGGATCGAACCAGCGACGGACGAGGAATCAGGACTACAGTGACACACTAACCAGTCGGCCACAAGAGAGGGTATAAGTGAATACCATCTCCCATCAACCCACCCGTCCAACTCAGGTGTTTTGCGTTTGGAGACGATATCCACCCACCTCTGCCATGTTGACCGTGTAGTGCGTTTGTCGCACGTAGCCATATTATGACTATTTATCACATCACCGTGATTCATATACAATCAGAAAGCTACAAACGTCCTTTAATATCCAATTCACTCTACCTCGGAAGTAATATATTTTCATATATGTTACCGAAGGGGAATTTTTAGTTGATAATAAGTCCACCGTCCCGTGGGATCGAACCAGCGACGGACGAGGAATCAGGACTACAGTGACACACTAACCAGTCGGCCACAAGAGAGGGTATAAGTGAATACCATCTCCCATCAACCCACCCGTCCAACTCAGGTGTTTTGCGTTTGGAGACGATATCCACCCACCTCTGCCATGTTGACCGTGTAGTGCGTTTGTCGCACGTAGCCATATTATGACTATTTATCACATCACCGTGATTCATATACAATCAGAAAGCTACAAACGTCCTTTAATATCCAATTCACTCTACCTCGGAAGTAATATATTTTCATATATGTTACCGAAGGGGAATTTTTAGTTGATAATAAGTCCACCGTCCCGTGGGATCGAACCAGCGACGGACGAGGAATCAGGACTACAGTGACACACTAACCAGTCGGCCACAAGAGAGGGTATAAGTGAATACCATCTCCCATCAACCCACCCGTCCAACTCAGGTGTTTTACGTTTGGAGACAATATCCACCCACCTCTGCCATGTTGACCGTGTAGTGCGTTTGTCGCACGTAGCCATATTATGACTATTTATCACATCACCGTGATTCATATACAATCAGAAAGCTACAAACGTCCTTTAATATCCAATTCACTCTACCTCGGAAGTAATATATTTTCATATATGTTACCGAAGGGGAATTTTTAGTTGATAATAAGTCCACCGTCCCGTGGGATCGAACCAGCGACGGACGAGGAATCAGGACTACAGTGACACACTAACCAGTCGGCCACAAGAGAGGGTATAAGTGAATACCATCTCCCATCAACCCACCCGTCCAACTCAGGTGTTTTGCGTTTGGAGACGATATCCACCCACCTCTGCCATGTTGACCGTGTAGTGCGTTTGTCGCACGTAGCCATATTATGACTATTTATCACATCACCGTGATTCATATACAATCAGAAAGCTACAAACGTCCTTTAATATCCAATTCACTCTACCTCGGAAGTAATATATTTTCAAATATGTTACCGAAGGGGAATTTTTAGTTGATAATAAGTCCACCGTCCCGTGGGATCGAACCAGCGACGGACGAGGAATCAGGACTACAGTGACACACTAACCAGTCGGCCACAAGAGAGGGTATAAGTGAATACCATCTCCCATCAACCCACCCGTCGAACTCAGGTGTTTTGCGTTTGGAGACGATATCCACCCACCTCTGCCATGTTGACCGTGTAGTGCATTTGTCGCACGTAGCCATATTATGACTGTTTATCACATCACCGTGATTCATATACAATCAGAAAGCTACAAACGTCCTTTAATATCCAATTCACTCTACCTCGGAAGTAATATATTTTCATATATGTTACCGAAGGGGAATTTTTAGTTGATAATAAGTCCACCGTCCCGTGGGATCGAACCAGCGACGGACGAGGAATCAGGACTACAGTGACACACTAACCAGTCGGCCACAAGAGAGGGTATAAGTGAATACCATCTCCCATCAACCCACCCGTCCAACTCAGGTGTTTTGCGTTTGGAAACGATATCCACCCACCTCTGCCATGTTGACCGTGTAGTGCGTTTGTCGCACGTAGCCATATTATGACTATTTATCACATCACCGTGATTCATATACAATCAGAAAGCTACAAACGTCCTTTAATATCCAATTCACTCTACCTCGGAAGTAATATATTTTCATATATTTTACCGAAGGGGAATTTTTAGTTGATAATAAGTCCACCGTCCCGTGGGAACGAACCAGCGACGGACGAGGAATCAGGACTACAGTGACACACTAACCAGTCGGCCACAAGAGAGGGTATAAGTGAATACCATCTCCCATCAACCCACCCGTCCAACTCAGGTGTTTTGCGTTTGGAGACGATATCCACCCACCTCTGCCATGTTGACCGTGTAGTGCGTTTGTCGCACGTAGCCATATTATGACTATTTATCACATCACCGTGATTCATATACAATCAGAAAGCTACAAACGTCCTTTAATATCCAATTCACTCTACCTCGGAAGTAATATATTTTCATATATGTTACCGAAGGGGAATTTTTAGTTGATAATAAGTCCACCGTCCCGTGGGATCGAACCAGCGACGGACGAGGAATCAGGACTACAGTGACACACTAACCAGTCGGCCACAAGAGAGGGTATAAGTGAATACCATCTCCCATCAACCCACCCGTCGAACTCAGGTGTTTTGCGTTTGGAGACGATATCCACCCACCTCTGCCATGTTGACCGTGTAGTGCGTTTGTCGCACGTAGCCATATTATGACTATTTATCACATCACCGTGATTCATATACAATCAGAAAGCTACAAA
The DNA here is from genome assembly GCA_039081455.1 of Macrobrachium rosenbergii. NCBI lineage: Eukaryota > Metazoa > Arthropoda > Malacostraca > Decapoda > Palaemonidae > Macrobrachium > Macrobrachium rosenbergii. Next base: position 59,623 of record JANJGK010002650.1, on the reverse strand, counting down.
CGTCCTTTAATATCCAATTCACTCTACCTCGGAAGTAATATATTTTCATATATGTTACCGAAGGGGAATTTTTAGTTGATAATAAGTCCAGTGTCCCGTGGGATCGAACCAGCGACGGACGAGGAATCAGGACTACAGTGACACACTAACCAGTCGGCCACAAGAGAGGGTATAAGTGAATACCATCTCCCATCAACCCACCCGTCCAACTCAGGTGTTTTGCGTTTGGAGACGATATCCACCCACCTCTGCCATGTTGACCGTGTAGTGCGTTTGTCGCACGTAGCCATATTATGACTATTTATCACATCACCGTGATTCATATACAATCAGAAAGCTACAAACGTCCTTTAATATCCAATTCACTCTACCTCGGAAGTAATATATTTTCATATATGTTACCGAAGGGGAATTTTTAGTTGATAATAAGTCCACCGTCCCGTGGGATCGAACCAGCGACGGACGAGGAATCAGGACTACAGTGACACACTAACCAGTCGGCCACAAGAGAGGGTATAAGTGAATACCATCTCCCATCAACCCACCCGTCCAACTCAGGTGTTTTGCGTTTGGAGACGATATCCACCCACCTCTGCCATGTTGACCGTGTAGTGCGTTTGTCGCACGTAGCCATATTATGACTATTTATCACATCACCGTGATTCATATACAATCAGAAAGCTACAAACGTCCTTTAATATCCAATTCACTCTACCTCGGAAGTAATATATTTTCATATATGTTACCGAAGGGGAATTTTTAGTTGATAGTAAGTCCACCGTCCCGTGGGATCGAACCAGCGACGGACGAGGAATCAGGACTACAGTGACACGCTAACCAGTCGGCCACAAGAGAGGGTATAAGTGAATACCATCTCCCATCAACCCACCCGTCCAACTCAGGTGTTTTGCGTTTGGAGACGATATCCACCCACCTCTGCCATGTTGACCGTGTAGTGCGTTTGTCGCACGTAGCCATATTATGACTATTTATCACATCACCGTGATTCATATACAATCAGAAAGCTACAAACGTCCTTTAATATCCAATTCACTCTACCTCGGAAGTAATATATTTTCATATATGTTACCGAAGGGGAATTTTTAGTTGATAATAAGTCCACCGTCCCATGGGATCGAACCAGCGACGGACGAGGAATCAGGACTACAGTGGCACACTAACCAGTCGGCCACAAGAGAGGGTATAAGTGAATACCATCTCCCATCAACCCACCCGTCCAACTCAGGTGTTTTGCGTTTGGAGACGATATCCACCCACCTCTGCCATGTTGACCGTGTAGTGCGTTTGTCGCACGTAGCCATATTATGACTATTTATCACATCACCGTGATTCATATACAATCAGAAAGCTACAAACGTCCTTTAATATCCAATTCACTCTACCTCGGAAGTAATATATTTTCATATATGTTACCGAAGGGGAATTTTTAGTTGATAATAAGTCCACCGTCCCGTGGGATCGAACCAGCGACGGACGAGGAATCAGGACTACAGTGACACACTAACCAGTCGGCCACAAGAGAGGGTATAAGTGAATACCATCTCCCATCAACCCACCCGTCCAACTCAGGTGTTTTGCGTTTGGAGACGATATCCACCCACCTCTGCCATGTTGACCGTGTAGTGCGTTTGTCGCACGTAGCCATATTATGACTATTTATCACATCACCGTGATTCATATACAATCAGAAAGCTACAAACGTCCTTTAATATCCAATTCACTCTACCTCGGAAGTAATATATTTTCATATATGTTACCGAAGGGGAATTTTTAGTTGATAATAAGTCCACCGTCCCGTGGGATCGAACCAGCGACGGACGAGGAATCAGGACTACAGTGACACACTAACCAGTCGGCCACAAGAGAGGGTATAAGTGAATACCATCTCCCATCAACCCACCCGTCCAACTCAGGTGTTTTGCGTTTGGAGACGATATCCACCCACCTCTGCCATGTTGACCGTGTAGTGCGTTTGTCGCACGTAGTCATATTATGACTATTTATCACATCACCGTGATTCATATACAATCAGAAAGCTACAAACGTCCTTTAATATCCAATTCACTCTATCTCGGAAGTAATATATTTTCATATATGTTACCGAAGGGGAATTTTTAGTTGATAATAAGTCCACCGTCCCGTGGGATCGAACCAGCGACGGACGAGGAATCAGGACTACAGTGACACACTAACCAGACGGCCACAAGAGAGGGTATAAGTGAATACCATCTCCCATCAACCCACCCGTCCAACTCAGGTGTTTTGCGTTTGGAGACGATATCCACCCACCTCTGCCATGTTGACCGTGTAGTGCGTTTGTCGGACGTAGCCACATTATGACTATTTATCACATCACCGTGATTCATATACAATCAGAAAGCTACAAACGTCCTTTAATATCCAATTCACTCTACCTCGGAAGTAATATATTTTCATATATGTTACCGAAGGGGAATTTTTAGTTGATAATAAGTCCACCGTCCCGTGGGATCGAACCAGCGACGGACGAGGAATCAGGACTACAGTGACACACTAACCAATCGGCCACAAGAGAGGGTATAAGTGAAAACCATCTCCCATCAACCCACCCGTCCAACTCAGGTGTTTTGCGTTTGGAGACGATATCCACCCACCTCTGCCATGTTGACCGTGTAGTGCGTTTGTCGCACGTAGCCATATTATGACTATTTATCACATCACCGTGATTCATATACAATCAGAAAGCTACAAACGTCCTTTAATATCCAATTCACTCTACCTCGGAAGTAATATATTTTCATATATGTTACCGAAAGAGAATTTTTAGTTGATAATAAGTCCACCGTCCCGTGGGATCGAACCAGCGACGGACGAGGAATCAGGACTACAGTGACACACTAACCAGTCGGCCACAAGAGAGGGTATAAGTGAATACCATCTCCCATCAGCCCACCCATCCAACTCAGGTGTTTTGCGTTTGGAGACGATATCCACCCACCTCTGCCATGTTGACCGTGTAGTGCGTTTGTCGCACGTAGCCATATTATGACTATTTATCACATCACCGTGATTCATATACAATCAGAAAGCTACAAACGTCCTTTAATATCCAATTCACTCTACCTCGGAACTAATATATTTTCATATATGTTACCGAAGGGGAATTTTTAGTTGATAATAAGTCCACCGTCCCGTGGGATCGAACCGGCGACGGACGAGGAATCAGGACTACAGTGACACACTAACCAGTCGGCCACAAGAGAGGGTATAAGTGAATACCATCTCCCATCAACCCACCTGTCCAACTCAGGTGTTTTGCGTTTGGAGACGATATCCACCCACCTCTGCCATGTTGACCGTGTAGTGCGTTTGTCGCACGTAGCCATATTATGACTATTTATCACATCACCGTGATTCATATACAATCAGAAAGCTACAAACGTCCTTTAATATCCAATTCACTCTACCTCGGAAGTAATATATTTTCATATATGTTACCGAAGGGGAATTTTTAGTTGATAATAAGTCCACCGTCCCGTGGGATCGAACCAGCGACGGACGAGGAATCAGGACTACAGTGACACACTAACCAGTCGGCCACAAGAGAGGGTATAAGTGAATACCATCTCCCATCAACCCACCCGTCCAACTCAGGTGTTTTGCGTTTGGAGACGATATCCACCCACCTCTGCCATGTTGACCGTGTAGTGCGTTTGTCGCACGTAGCCATATTATGACTATTTATCACATCACCGTGATTCATATACAATCAGAAAGCTACAAACTTCCTTTAATATCCAATTCACTCTACCTCGGAAGTAATATATTTTCATATATGTTACCGAAGGGGAATTTTTAGTTGATAGTAAGTCCACTGTCCCGTGGGATCGAACCAGCGACGGACGAGGAATCAGGACTACAGTGACACACTAACCAGTCGGCCACAAGAGAGGGTATAAGTGAATACCATCTCCCATCAACCCACCCGTCCAACTCATGTGTTTTGCGTTTGGAGACGATATCCACCCACCTCTGCCATGTTGACCGTGTAGTGCGTTTGTCGCACGTAGCCATATTATGACTATTTATCACATCACCGTGATTCATATACAATCAGAAAGCTACAAACGTCCTTTAATATCCAATTCACTCTACCTCGGAAGTAATATATTTTCATATATGTTACCGAAGGGGAATTTTTAGTTGATAGTAAGTCCACCGTCCCGTGGGATCGAACCAGCGACGGACGAGGAATCAGGACTGCAGTGACACACTAACCAGTCGGCCACAAGAGAGGGTATAAGTGAATACCATCTCCCATCAACCCACCCGTCCAACTCAGGTGTTTTGCGTTTGGAGACGATATCCACCCACCTCGGCCATGTTGACCGTGTAGTGCGTTTGTCGCACATAGCCATATTATGACTATTTATCACATCACCGTGATTCATATACAATCAGAAAGCTACAAACGTCCTTTAATATCCAATTCACTCTACCTCGGAAGTAATATATTTTCATATATGTTACCGAAGGAGAATTTTTAGTTGATAAGTCCACCGTCCCGTGGGATCGAACCAGCGACGGACGAGGAATCAGGACTACAGTGACACACTAACCAGTTGGCCACAAGAGAGGGTATAAGTGAATACCATCTCCCATCAACCCACCCGTCCAACTCAGGTGTTTTGCGTTTGGAGACGATATCCACCCACCTCTGCCATGTTGACCGTGTAGTGCGTTTGTCGCACGTAGCCATATTATGACTATTTATCACATCACCGTGATTCATATACAATCAGAAAGCTACAAACGTCCTTTAATATCCAATTCACTCTACCTCGGAAGTAATATATTTTCATATATGTTACCGAAGGGGAATTTTTAGTTGATAGTAAGTCCACCGTCCCGTGGGATCGAACCAGCGACGGACGAGGAATCAGGACTGCAGTGACACACTAACCAGTCGGCCACAAGAGAGGGTATAAGTGAATACCATCTCCCATCAACCCACCAGTCCAACTCAGGTGTTTTGCGTTTGGAGACGATATCCACCCACCTCTGCCATGTTGATCGTGTAGTGCGTTTGTCGCACATAGCCATATTATGACTGTTTATCACATCACCGTGATTCATATACAATCAGAAAGCTACAAACGTCCTTTAATATCCAATTCACTCTACCTCGGAAGTAATATATTTTCATATATGTTACCGAAGGGGAATTTTTAGTTGATAATAAGTCCACCGTCCCGTGGGATCGAACCAGCGACGGACGAGGAATCAGGACTACAGTGACACACTAACCAGTCGGCCACAAGAGAGGGTATAAGTGAATACCATCTCCCATCAACCCACCCGTCCAACTCAGGTGTTTTGCGTTTGGAGACGATATCCACCCACCTCTGCCATGTTGACCGTGTAGTGCGTTTGTCGCACGTAGCCATATTTTGACTATTTATCACATCACCGTGATTCATATACAATCAGAAAGCTACAAACGTCCTTTAATATCCAATTCACTCTACCTCGGAAGTAATATATTTTCATATATGTTACCGAAGGAGAATTTTTAGTTGATAAGTCCACCGTCCCGTGGGATCGAACCAGCGACGGACGAGGAATCAGGACTACAGTGACACACTAACCAGTCGGCCACAAGAGAGGGTATAAGTGAATACCATCTCCCATCAACCCACCCGTCCAACTCAGGTGTTTTGCGTTTGGAGACGATATCCACCCACCTCTGCCATGTTGACCGTGTAGTGCGTTTGTCGCACGTAGCCATATTATGACTATTTATCACATCACCGTGATTCATATACAATCAGAAAGCTACTAACGTCCTTTAATATCCAATTCACTCTACCTCGGAACTAATATATTTTCATATATGTTACCGAAGGGGAATTTTTAGTTGATAATAAGTCCACCGTCCCGTGGGATCGAACCAGCGACGGACGAGGAATCAGGACTACAGTGACACACTAACCAGTCGGCAACAAGAGAGGGTATAAGTGAATACCATCTCCCATCAACCCACCCGTCCAACTCAGGTGTTTTGCGTTTGGAGACGATATCCACCCACCTCTGCCATGTTGACCGTGTAGTGCGTTTGTCGCACGTAGCCATATTATGACTATTTATCACATCACCGTGATTCATATACAATCAGAAAGCTACAAACGTCCTTTAATATCCAATTCACTCTACCTCGGAAGTAATATATTTTCATATATGTTACCGAAGGGGAATCTTTAGTTGATAATAAGTCCACCGTCCCGTGGGATCGAACCAGCGACGGACGAGGAATCAGGACTACAGTGACACACTAACCAGTCGGCCACAAGAGAGGGTATAAGTGAATACCATCTCCCATCAACCCACCCGTCCAACTCAGGTGTTTTGCGTTTGGAGACGATATCCACCCACCTCTGCCATGTTGACCGTGTAGTGCGTTTGTCGCACGTAGCCATATTATGACTATTTATCACATCACCGTGATTCATATACAATCAGAAAGCTACAAACGTCCTTTAATATCCAATTCACTCTACCTCGGAAGTAATATATTTTCATATATGTTACCGAAGGGGAATTTTTAGTTGATAATAAGTCCACCGTCCCGTGGGATCGAACCAGCGACGGACGAGGAATCAGGACTACAGTGACACACTAACCAGTCGGCCACAAGAGAGGGTATAAGTGAATACCATCTCCCATCAACCCACCCGTCCAACTCAGGTGTTTTGCGTTTGGAGACGATATCCACCCACCTCTGCCATGTTGACCGTGTAGTGCGTTTGTCGCACGTAGCCATATTATGACTATTTATCACATCACCGTGATTCATATACAATCAGAAAGCTACAAACGTCCTTTAATATCCAATTCACTCTACCTCGGAACTAATATATTTTCATATATGTTACCGAAGGGGAATTTTTAGTTGATAATAAGTCCACCGTCCCGTGGGATCGAACCAGCGACGGACGAGGAATCAGGACTACAGTGACACACTAACCAGTCGGCCACAAGAGAGGGTATAAGTGAATACCATCTCCCATCAACCCACCCGTCCAACTCAGGTGTTTTGCGTTTGGAGACAATATCCACCCACCTCTGCCATGTTGACCGTGTAGTGCGTTTGTCGCACGTAGCCATATTATGACTATTTATCACATCACCGTGATTCATATACAATCAGAAAGCTACAAACGTCCTTTAATATCCAATTCACTCTACCTCGGAAGTAATATATTTTCATATATGTTACCGAAGGGGAATTTTTAGTTGATAATAAGTCCACCGTCCCGTGGGATCGAACCAGCGACGGACGAGGAATCAGGACTACAGTGACACACTAACCAGTCGGCCACAAGAGAGGGTATAAGTGAATACCATCTCCCATCAACCCACCCGTCCAACTCAGGTGTTTTGCGTTTGGAGACGATATCCACCCACCTCTGCCATGTTGACCGTGTAGTGCGTTTGTCGCACGTAGCCATATTATGACTATTTATCACATCACCGTGATTCATATACAATCAGAAAGCTACAAACGTCCTTTAATATCCAATTCACTCTACCTCGGAAGTAATATATTTTCAAATATGTTACGGAAGGGGAATTTTTAGTTGATAATAAGTCCACCGTCCCGTGGGATCGAACCAGCGACGGACGAGGAATCAGGACTACAGTGACACACTAACCAGTCGGCCACAAGAGAGGGTATAAGTGAATACCATCTCCCATCAACCCACCCGTCCAACTCAGGTGTTTTGCGTTTGGAGACGATATCCACCCACCTCTGCCATGTTGACCGTGTAGTGCATTTGTCGCACGTAGCCATATTATGACTATTTATCACATCACCGTGATTCATATACAATCAGAAAGCTACAAACGTCCTTTAATATCCAATTCACTCTACCTCGGAAGTAATATATTTTCATATATGTTACCGAAGGGGAATTTTTAGTTGATAATAAGTCCACCGTCCCGTGGGATCGAACCAGCGACGGACGAGGAATCAGGACTACAGTGACACACTAACCAGTCGGCCACAAGAGAGGGTATAAGTGAATACCATCTCCCATCAACCCACCCGTCCAACTCAGGTGTTTTGCGTTTGGAAACGATATCCACCCACCTCTGCCATGTTGACCGTGTAGTGCGTTTGTCGCACGTAGCCATATTATGACTATTTATCACATCACCGTGATTCATATACAATCAGAAAGCTACAAACGTCCTTTAATATCCAATTCACTCTACCTCGGAAGTAATATATTATCATATATTTTACCGAAGGGGAATTTTTTGTTGATAATAAGTCCACCGTCCCATGGGAACGAACCAGCGACGGACGAGGAATCAGGACTACAGTGACACACTAACTAGTCGGCCACAAGAGAGGGTATAAGTGAATACCATCTCCCATCAACCCACCCGTCGAACTCAGGTGTTTTGCGTTTGGAGACGATATCCACCCACCTCTGCCATGTTGACCGTGTAGTGCGTTTGTCGCACGTAGCCATATTATGACTATTTATCACATCACCATGATTCATATACAATCAGAAAGCTACAAACGTCCTTTAATATCCAATTCACTCTACCTCGGAAGTAATATATTTTCATATATGTTACCGAAGGGGAATTTTTAGTTGATAATAAGTCCACCGTCCCGTGGGATCGAACCAGCGACGGACGAGGAATCAGGACTACAGTGACACACTAACCAGTCGGCCACAAGAGAGGGTATAAGTGAATACCATCTCCCATCAACCCACCCGTCCAACTCAGGTGTTTTGCGTTTGGAGACGATATCCACCCACCTCTGCCATGTTGACCGTGTAGTGCGTTTGTCGCACGTAGCCATATTATGACTATTTATCACATCACCGTGATTCATATACAATCAGAAAGCTACAAACGTCCTTTAATATCCAATTCACTCTACCTCGGAAGTAATATATTTTCATATATGTTACCGAAGGGGAATTTTTAGTTGATAATAAGTCCAGTGTCCCGTGGGATCGAACCAGCGACGGACGAGGAATCAGGACTACAGTGACACACTAACCAGTCGGCCACAAGAGAGGGTATAAGTGAATACCATCTCCCATCAACCCACCCGTCCAACTCAGGTGTTTTGCGTTTGGAGACGATATCCACCCACCTCTGCCATGTTGACCGTGTAGTGCGTTTGTCGCACGTAGCCATATTATGACTATTTATCACATCACCGTGATTCATATACAATCAGAAAGCTACAAACGTCCTTTAATATCCAATTCACTCTACCTCGGAAGTAATATATTTTCATATATGTTACCGAAGGGGAATTTTTAGTTGATAATAAGTCCACCGTCCCGTGGGATCGAACCAGCGACGGACGAGGAATCAGGACTACAGTGACACACTAACCAGTCGGCCACAAGAGAGGGTATAAGTGAATACCATCTCCCATCAACCCACCTGTCCAACTCAGGTGTTTTGCGTTTGGAGACGATATCCACCCACCTCTGCCATGTTGACCGTGTAGTGCGTTTATCGCACGTAGCCATATTATGACTATTTATCACATCACCGTGATTCATATACAATCAGAAAGCTACAAACGTCCTTTAATATCCAATTCACTCCTCCTCGGAAGTAATATATTTTCATATATGTTACCGAAGGGGAATTTTTAGTTGATAATAAGTCCACCGTCCCGTGGGGTCGAACCAGCGACAGACGAGGAGTCAGGACTACAGTGACACACTAACCAGTCGGCCACAAGAGAGGGTATAAGTGAATACCATCTCCCATCAACCCACCCGTCGAACTCAGGTGTTTTGCGTTTGGAGACGATATCCACCCACCTCTGCCATGTTGACCGTGTAGTGCGTTTGTCGCACGTAGCCATATTATGACTATTTATCACATCACCGTGATTCATATACAATCAGAAAGCTACAAACGTCCTTTAATATCCAATTCACTCTACCTCGGAAGTAATATATTTTCATATATGTTAACGAAGGGGAATTTTTAGTTGATAATAAGTCCACCGTCCCGTGGGGTTGAACCAGCGACGGACGAGGAATCAGGACTACAGTGACACACTAACCAGTCGGCCACAAGAGAGGGTATAAGTGAATACCATCTCCCATCAACCCACCCGTCGAACTCAGGTGTTTTGCGTTTGGAGACGATATCCACCCACCTCTGCCATGTTGACCGTGTAGTGCGTTTGTCGCACGTAGCCATATTATGACTATTTATCACATCACCGTGATTCATATACAATCAGAAAGCTACAAACGTCCTTTAATATCCAATTCACTCTACCTCGGAAGTAATATATTTTCATATATGTTACCGAAGGGGAATTTTTAGTTGATAATAAGTCCACCGTCCCGTGGGATCGAACCAGCGACGGACGAGGAATCAGGACTACAGTGACACACTAACCAGTCGGCCACAAGAGAGGGTATAAGTGAATACCATCTCCCATCAACCCACCCGTCGAACTCGGGTGTTTTGCGTTTGGAGACGATATCCACCCACCTCTGCCATGTTGACCGTGTAGTGCGTTTGTCGCACGTAGCCATATTATGACTATTTATCACATCACCGTGATTCATATACAATCAGAAAGCTACAAACGTCCTTTAATATCCAATTCACTCTACCTCGGAAGTAATATATTTTCATATATGTTACCGAAGGGGAATTTTTAGTTGATAATAAGTCCACCGTCCCGTGGGGTCGAACCAGCGACGGACGAGGAATCAGGACTACAGTGACACACTAACCAGTCGGCCACAAGAGAGGGTATAAGTGAATACCATCTCCCATCAACCCGCCCGTCGAACTCAGGTGTTTTGCGTTTGGAGACGATATCCACCCACTTCTGCCATGTTGACCGTGTAGTGCGTTTGTCGCACGTAGCCATATTATGACTATTTATCACATCACCGTGATTCATATACAATCAGAAAGCTACAAACGTCCTTTAATATCCAATTCACTCTACCTCGGAAGTAATATATTTTCATATATGTTACCGAAGGGGAATTTTTAGTTGATAATAAGTCCACCGTCCCGTGGGGTCGAACCAGCGACGGACGAGGAATCAGGACTACAGTGACACACTAACCAGTCGGCCACAAGAGAGGGTATAAGTGAATACCATCTCCCATCAACCCACCCGTCGAACTCAGGTGTTTTGCGTTTGGAGACGATATCCACCCACCTCTGCCATGTTGACCGTGTAGTGCGTTTGTCGCACGTAGCCATATTATGACTATTTATCACATCACCGTGATTCATATACAATCAGAAAGCTACAAACGTCCTTTAATATCCAATTCACTCTACCTCGGAAGTAATATATTTTCATATATGTTACCGAAGGGGAATTTTTAGTTGATAATAAGTCCACCGTCCCGTGGGGTCGAACCAGCGACGGACGAGGAATCAGGACTACAGTGACACACTAACCAGTCGGCCACAAGAGAGGGTATAAGTGAATACCATCTCCCATCAACCCACCCGTCGAACTCAGGTGTTTTGCGTTTGGAGACGATATCCACCCACCTCTGCCATGTTGACCGTGTAGTGCGTTTGTCGCACGTAGCCACATTATGACTATTTATCACATCACCGTGATTCATATACAATCAGAAAGCTACAAACGTCCTTTAATATCCAATTCACTCTACCTCGGAAGTAATATATTTTCATATATGTTACCGAAGGGGAATTTTTAGTTGATAATAAGTCCACCGTCCCGTGGGGTCGAACCAGCGACGGACGAGGAATCAGGACTACAGTGACACACTAACCAGTCGGGCACAAGAGAGTCCTGATTCCTCGTCCGTCGCTGGACGTTTGTAGCTTTCTGATTGTATATGAATCACGGTGATGTGATAAATAGTCATATATATATATATATATATATATATATATATATATATATATATATATATATATATATATATATATATATATATATATATATATATATATATATATATATATATATATATATATATATATATATATATATATATATATATATATATATATATATATATATATACACACACACATATTAATTGCATTGAGTAAATTAAAAAGCATTTGAACTGAACATTATTTTACTTTTTACTGGATAATTTCATAATATTTGCATTATGTTCATCATGCGATGCAGTGATTGCACAACTTTCAGCTGTAATTGTTGTTATATAAAACGGACGTAACGTGTTCTTTGAACGATTCATTATAGATCGAACTCCCTGATACAGAGTTGCGTCACGTTTCTTTTTCTGCTGTTGTGCACGAGTGTTTGCTGAATTTTATCTGTGCTTGCAGGAAAATCTCAAATTTTTTCCATGTCTTCCGAGGCTTAACTTGATTAAATTTTCAACCTTGCTAGAGAGTAACCTTTAAATCTTCACCACTAAAGTAGTCGCCGATCCTTCGTTGAATGCTACGGGTCCCTTGTTGGCGGAAAAACTGTTGGATATTTCTGGATGTTTTCACCTTAACCCAAACGGAAAAAATTTTGGATGTGCTTTACATACTGGGATATGTGGTCCTATCACCTAAACCCCGACATTGATGGTGGATTTTCTTTACATTGAATTATATATATATATATATATATATATATATATATATATATATATATATATATATATATATATATATATATATATATATATATATATATATATATATATATATATATATATATATATATATATATATAAATAAATAAATAAATATATATATATATATATATATATATATATATATATATATATATATATATATATATATATATATATATATATATATATATATATATATATATATATATATATATATATATATATATATATATATATATATATATATATATATATATATATATATATATATATATATATATATATATATATATATATATATATATATATATATATATATATATATATATATATATATATATATATATATATATATATATATATATATATATTTATTTATTTATTTATATACATAAATATATACCTCAAATATTTTAAATTGTTAACGTAAGTATCCTAAATTTAGAACCCCCATAGTGAGAAGGAAAAAGGCGCCCCCTTTCATGACTTTCAGTGGGAAACAGGAAAGCTTGGTAAGTACTCGATATTGCATTCTGGATACCAGAAAAAAGGTAGCAATTTGAGAAATATGAAGCAAATTATTAAAATTCGCAGAAATATTAAGAGATGCGTAGCCTACGTGTTGTTGGATCTTGTTGAGAAAATGTCTAAGCTTTTGCATATAATTTTCAAGTTTGACTGACAACGTGTTGTGAGGGCAACTCGATTTAGCCCAGGACTAAATTGTTGCAAAGATATTTAAAGTTCTGGTATTTTTTGCACGATGAATATTTAAATGTGTAACTTTAGAGAGACAATTTTATATTGATATTAATGGTGAACTTTGTGATGTTTCGGTTTAAATAAATTGCTTTTTTGCTCGTATTATTTAACTTATACTACATTATATAGAACATTCTGATGCTGCTCAGTCTAGAGCAGTGATCCTTAAACTGGGGGGCGCGCCCCACTAAGGGGGCGCCAGAAGCTTCCAAGGGGGGCGCAAGCAGGGTTGCCAGATGGTGCCTAATATTTTTTTTTATTTGTAATATTAATTGCAAAATTGCCAAAAACATTATCACTGCTTTCATATGTTTTCTAATTATTATCTCAAAACATGCCAAAAATTCAAAATATAAGTCAATTTTCATTTCAAGTCTTATTTATGAACTGAAATATAGTACAGTGCATGCTTATAAAAAATTTAACATCAATGAAACAAAAATCTATCATTCATCCATATATTCATATAAGCAAATAGGCAACATATTGCTTATAATTTATATTTGGCAAAAATTTCGGGGGTGGGGGGCGGGCGTGGGATCTGTACATAATGCAGAGGGGGGGGCGCAAGGCAAAAAAGTTTTAGAACCACTGGTCTAGAGAATATATTTTACACGATTCATAGGTTAACAGATGGGAGTTGGTTTAGGTGACGCATGCGACTTGTACATACCTACCAATAGTCAATTTATGTCCTAAATACCAAAGTAGGTGGAAAACTGGTTATTGATCCTGTGTATTTTTAAGTATATACTTTACCTTGACTGAAAAACATGGCAGTTATTCAACAAAAAGACAAATCCAGAACTTAGTATAAAAGCTGTTAGCTTCTGCATCATACTTATCATTCGTTTCCAGTTGTATCACATTCTTATTGTAGTTTCGTGAATACTCTTCCCAATCATTGAAGTCCTACAGTTTATTTACGAACCTAAATTTCTTATTATCGTTTTTTTTTTTTTTTTTTTTAGAGAAAATCATGGCTGAGGATGCTTTATCGTTTCGAGCCAGCATGTCATTCTTCAAAAGTTTATTTTGAGGTAAGTACCTTTCCAAGCAACCGAGGACACTCTAACAAAGGGCGTTTACTTAGAGAAGCCATTGTCATAACAACGTCCTAACAAAGACAAAAACAGTGTCGTAACAAAAGCATTTCTTGAATAAGGCCAGTAAAGCAGCCACAAACCCAAAACACAAACGGCTAAGTCATATTTCTGCAAGGGTCGATTACCTACTACATTAACTAATTAGATTAGATTAACTAATTTACAATATTTTTTTGCTGCCTTTGTTCCACAAGCACCTCGAGTTCTGAACTGTGACATAATCCCTGTAACGAGGCTTTCTCTACTCTTGTGTTAAAGTTATTTTGGTGAGGGTACAATCAAAACATATTTTTTTTTATACAATAATAGGTTAACTTATATATGACAATTTGCCTGTACATTTTTGTTTGCAATTGTTAAGACAGTCATGTTTTTTGAATGACATGCAACATACAGGTTTGATTATTGCTGTTTATTACATACAACCAAATGATTGTCCTTCTTATCAAGTATCAGGTACCCTTACATACAAATATACTCACACACTCACGCCCACATCAATATACACGTGGAGAGGGTTGATTTATATTACGTTAGCCTTTTGATATATATATATATATATATATATATATATATATATATATATATATATATATATATATATATATATATATATATATATATATATATATATATATATATATATATATATATATATATATATATATAAAGTGTGGTTGTGTGTGTGATCTAATGAAATGAATGGCCGGATGGGCGAGCTGGTTGAAGGGTGTGAGAGAAGAAAAGCCATTGAATGACCAGATAATGAGTGAAAAAAAATTGGCGACAATGGGACTAATTGTCTTTAACAGATCAGAATATTTAATGGCAAGCTTTAAGCTACTTAGCTGATATAAAAATATTTGTGGACTTGCAAATTTTGTGTTATAGTTAGAAACATTTGAATTATTGTTATCTTACAAAATATATTGAATAGATTCAGAGCGAATTTTTTTTCCGTGAACATGAGTCTGTAAAGTTGAATCTGAAAGAAAATGGTTGCTGTAATATGAAATATATATTATGGAAAGTTATGATCAGTATGGAGTGCTTTGAATAAACTGAAATGGAGAAGCCTAAACTGTGACAATGTGTTTGGAAAGAGGCTTAGCTGTTGGAAATACATGGTTTGTAATGGAAAATATTCATAAAGATTTCTATACCAGATAAACAGAAAACGGCGAGAAAAAGACTGCTAGATGAAGTGTTAGCATAGAGCGGATGGAAGAGCAAATTCATAGATGGAACCGTAAGAAGTGGAGTATCCTGGGGGTAACCTATATTTGATCATTAGATTGTTGAGGCAGAAGATAGGATAGATGAGCTGGTGAGGAAGCCGTGCAAATGTTGGTGAGAAAATTATTTAGAGGAATTATTTGGATAAGAAAAATGGGACAAGAGTATATAAGGCTATGTGTAAACTGGGGTAAGCTTGAAGACAGGGGCATAACAAGTAGATGAGTAGTAAGTAAAAATTCGAAGGTGGGGGCACTTTAGCTACAGGGAGTGGTCGTAGGAATTGGAGGCTGGAAAGGGAAATGAAACAGTACGTGGTGGTGATGGTAAATGAAATGTTTAGCGATGAAAATAGGGAGGTTACCTGTGGTGAAGTTGCATAGTCAAAGAGATCAAGCAGAGGTATTCGGGAGTGAAGATGAGATAGTCAAGAAAAGAGCGAGAGAGAGAAAAAGGTTAACTAATTCAAGTACGCAGAAAAGGGTGAGCAAGAACTTTACAAAGAATGAAAATGTTGTTCTACTAAGAAATAATTAAAAAGAAAAATGTTAATAAAAAAATGGATCCTAAAATAGATATGCAAATGGAAAGATGCTCTCTGAAGTGAATGAAGCCTTTGATTAATGGTGGTAGTATTTTGAAGATTTGTGAAACGTGGAGGAAAGAAGAGGTGAAGCTGAATGATACAAGAAATGGTAAGGATTATTAGTATTAGTTTTGGAATGTTTGTGGATTTGACAATTGAGGATGTAATGAGGGAAATTTAGAGGTTAAAGAGTGAAAGGATGAAAGCAGATAATTGAGTTACAAGTGAGATGTTGCTTTAAATAAGTGTTATATATATATATATATATATATATATATATATATATATATATATATATATATATATATATATATATATATATATATATATATATATATATATGCACACACACACACGCATGTATATATATATATATATATATATATATATATATATATATATATATATATATATATATATATATATATATATATATATATATGTGTGTGTGTGTGTGTGTGTGTGTGTGTGTGTGTGTGTGTGTGTGTGTGTGTGTGTGTGTAACATAGCAATCATAACCTTAAGAAAAGTGCAGTATTAAACCATTTTTATATGGAAAAATTGCAAGATATCTTTATGAAATATTGTAATCCTGGAAATTTCAAAAAAATTAAGCACAAACAGCAATCAGGTATATAAACCCTTACTTTGAGATCTTTTTCTTGTTTAAGCTGCTAAACAATAAGAGAGCTAAATTTTATCTTTATTTTTTTCTTAATAGAAAATTCATTATTTTCTTTATTTTATGATATACAAAACGCGTACTTGTTGAAGTTACATACAAATTAACGTAACTTTTCCACTCATTAGGTGAAGAGGATCGTTCGACACCTGGAGAGAGACTTGGATTTTGCTCCTTACGACTTGTTTCGCTTGGGAAGAGAATGTCTCTTTCCTGTAAGTTTCTAGTTTTCTTAATCGTGTTTTAAATGTATAGAAGGAACTTCATGAGTACTTTTGACATTCACTTTCCCAAATATCATCTTTCTCAGATTGCGAGCACAGTGACGACTTACTTCATCGTTGCTATTCAGTTCAAGATTTCGGAAGGACCGACGGAGAATAAAGATAATTATAGTCCCTGGTAATATCTGAAGTCCGTATATTCACCGCAATTAGGAGTTTCCGTGCGATTGCATCGCTGCTCTGGAGGAAGACATCTGATTTACATGTTGCATGAAATTGGTGCATGAGTAATAAGCGAATATTAATAACCACAATTACAATGATAATAGCAATGGAAATATGTTACTGTCGAAATCATTTTTATAATAAATAGTGAAGAAGACAGAGATGGAGTGAGAGGGGACTCGGTTCAAGTGTTTACACAGATGCTTGATGATGTGGGAATACTTAGACACAATTCTTGCAACCGAAGGTAGCGTGATCTAGGTGGCAACCCATTTGCCGTTTTACAGTATTATGTTTATGAAATTCAAGAATAATGAAATTGTCTTACATTTTTTGTCAGTAAACTGATGTCCTAATATCCTGTTGAAGGATTATGTGTTTATAAATTGTATGTCGGCTGTGTTACCTGTTTCGCCTCATGTTCGAGGTTAGAGTGTGTTCGCACTCATGCTTTTAACACCGACACGGGTGTGGTTAATTTTGATCACGCATTGTTCTGACCTCCTTTAGGGACAGACGTCTCAACCTGCTTTTGTAGAATAAAGGTAGCAACGAAGCCACGCCTATTAAAGCCTATACGGAAGCTTATTCTAAAGTACTATTAACTGATAATAGGTCACTGTTCACTGTCTAATGTAATGTGAATGACTGTAAATTATTTATAGAATAGCTGAAAAATGATAAAACTGCTAGTTTGTTTAAAGGTTGAGTTAGAATGTTCGGAATTTACGCAACTTTTGTGGACAGTGCCATGTAACTGCAGCACTTGTAAATTTTTCTGTCTTTAAATGCTACTACAGGAGATGTTTCAGTTTTATCTGAAATCTTATTGTCTTCAAAAAAATAATTTTCTTACTTTCATATTTGATCCTAAAGACAAGTTTCTATGCCAAAAATATAATTTTTTTTATTAGGAATAGTTTTGAATTGTTATAACTTTTCTGTACCTGTAACGGTTCAAAAATTATTATCGAAAATACACAATCGGCCTCCATTTTCTAAGATGCCGTCTATAACACGACTTGGATTTATAAGTACATTTATAATATATTATCAACAGTATGGGTGAATTTTTCATTGTACAAGTCTGGAATTCCTTCTAATTTCCGAAATCTTTTGTGGCACAGCTATAACTCAATGATCATCTGAATTTCTTGTATATGTTTCCTACTTCCAAGAATTAAATAATAGAACTATTACTTTACCAAAGCTATTCAAGCACTGCATATTCTAATTAATTGGCCGTTTATCTTGGTAGAGTTTAATATCTAAAATTTTTTTAGCAAATAATGTTCAATCATATTTCTATAACACAGAAAATCGGAAATGCAAATCTCCTTTCTTATAATACATTAATTTATCTCTTAAGTTAGAATCATTTTTTTTTTTATTCATGAAGTTTATAAAACTGTTATTTAGATGCTTATCCTAGTGTCAGAAACATCCATTTTACTGTTATTTTATACGGGTTGCACTTTAGTCTTCTGTTCCATCAGTTTTGCAAAACTCAGTGGCTATCAGATTAGGTCTCATGATCTCAAAGAGCAACATAAAGTCTAGTCACAATATTACTAGTGAATCTCTTTTATCCTAAGATGGCAGATATACATATATGCATACATATATGTACACACACAGAGACATATATATATATATATATATATATATATATATATATATATATATATATATATATATATATATATATATATATCACACATTACCACAGGTGAAAAATAAGAAACGGGGTGTAGGCCCTGACCGGTTTCGACTTTATTTCCAAGCCATTGACGAAGGACTGATACAGAGTGTGAGAAGTCACAAATATATATACTACAAGAACAGTACTGACGAACATACACAACCGTTAGAGGCTCCATATCCCCACTCAGGCCGGTGTCGAGGTAGGAGTGGCCTTTAAAACTCATTTGGCTAAAAATCACAATAGACTCTCAGGGGACATTGCTGATAAACAGACCATACCCCACCTCAGATCTGTTTATCAGCAATGTCCCCTGAGAGTCTATTGTGATTTTTAGCCAAATGAGTTTTAAAGGCCACTCCTACCTCGACACCGGCCTGAGTGGGGATATGGAGCCTCTAACGGTTGTGTATGTTCGTCAGTACTGTTCTTGTAGTATATATATTTGTGACTTCTCACACTCTGTATCAGTCCTTCGTCAATGGCTTGGAAATAAAGTCGAAACCGGTCAGGACCTACACCCCGTTTCTTATTTTTCACCTGTGGTAATGTGTGATAAATGAATCACGTACAAAAGTGATAATAATCATATATATATATATATATATATATATATATATATATATATATATATATATATATATATATATATATATATATATATATATATATATATATATATATATAATTAGCTTTTGGAGTGGCAGAAAAACACTGTTCTTGGTGGATGAATCGTTAAGGTATGTTGCGACTTGGCTATCCGGATGATAAACCCATTGACTGTTAGTTGAAAATCAATGTCTGTTGATTTGCATACCACATTTAGGGTTTTCTCAGCAAAAGTTAATATTACAATTATAAAATCAGGCAGCATTTCTTCCCCTCCATAGAATGATACAATAACCATGCTAAGGTTATTGTATCATTCTATGCTCGAAAAATGTAGAAGTAAAGAATATAACAAAAAGAGATGAAATAAAAAAAATAAAACAAGTGAAATAACTGACAAATGAAAATAAGTTATATAAAACCAATAGTGAATTGAATATGTCTCATTTGTCCCTTCTCAGATATATACATTTAATGATAAAAATTTACCTTCGTTAAAGTAAGAGGGCAGACAATGTAGGCTGTTAGCACGGGAAGAAATATGCGAGAAGCTTTGTTTTCAAATTAAATTCGCCAACTGGCCAAAGGGGCAAGACTTTTAGCTTAGAGGGCCATAGAGGGATACAGTTTGCCAGGCCAGACCTTAGTTATACTGTTCTTAAAACCCAATTTCCTCTATTCTGTGTACTGGCGAGTTTATTGTCACCTCAGGTCAGGCCCTGGCTAGGCAGAGTTTTGAAGAAACAACCAGAAGCTGCCCCACCATGAAGAGACTCTCCACTCAGTTGCCACAGAGCACGGACGTGTCTGTGCTGTCTTTCAAGCAATCCTTTGTTTTCCCCCCTTTGTTCAAAATGAGGGAGAAAATTGTTATTCCAATGGACCAAGGAATCTTATGCAACTGATCACTGCATTAGCTAACCCAGCAGTAAGTCTGATATGACAATTACTCCCAGTTCTCTTTCCCTTCGACTGAAACTCTCATTTTTCCTTGTTCAAATTTTCCTCTCTTAAACAGTCACTGACTAAGAAATCCTAGTAAAACATATCCCATTTATAAAGTCATCTATTAAGTACAATTATTGTTGACTAGTGAACTCACATAACTTATCCTCCATGGTGTTAAAAGTATCATTCTTGACTTAAGAATCATCCCCTTGTGATTAAGTAACGACAAGTGAGAGTTTCTGTAATGAAAGATTATCTGGATACGTCTTTTTCCAGAACTGTGTATACCTTGGGCCTGCACAACATCCTCTATCTTGGAGAAGAATCTGCATTATTAGTACCAAGAAGCCTCAATCCAACCTTGCAGTAAAAGCCTGAAAAAGTGTCTGAGAGGCACATAAATCTGTTGCATTCATGTCTATATAGCACTGAGGTGTTTGTCTTCAGAGGAACTAATATTCTGAGTTGCTGTTAGCTCCTGTAAATAATCCATTTAATTTTATTTCACTTTTGTTGAAACTAGTGTTCCAGTAAGTTTCTGAATTCATTCAGAAATAAACCTCTATTCTTTGTTAACTAGTATTAACTGGCGACCTGATCTATTCAATATCTGTCCTTTAGAGTTAATTTTAGCCTTAATCGACAGAATTATGCGGGTCTTAGGTAAACCAAGGCAATATAAATCCAGTTAACTAATTGTTAAACTCATTACCGAATGACCCATGTAACAATATACAATAAAAAAGTAAATAACCGACCGACCCACGTAATATACATACACACACACACACACACACACACACACACACATATATATATATATATATATATATATATATATATATATATATATATATATATATATATATATATATATATATATATATAGTCACGATGCGTATCAAATACCTGGTTATTACACGACTAATATCAAAATTCAAATATAGACCTCACTTCCGCCAGATACCTGAACTCTCAAAACATTAATTATTACGACTGAGTACTCTAAAGGTAACAGTGATCCCTTAAGAAAAAACTTATTTATCAATCACTTGAAAAATCAAACTAAGTCTATCAGAATATGTGTGAGGTATCAAAAATTAAACTAGAAATATTCTAGAGTAGAAGGGCATCACTCCATCAAAAAATTCTGTTTCCCTGGTTTTAATTCACTTTAGCAAAACTAAAAGAACAAAACATGTTTATCACTTTGCCTTATGCACACACAATCATTCCTATTCACTGGTGATCAATAAATGAAACACTGTTTTTCTAAAAATGTTAAATACAAAAATTTATTTTTAAATTCAAAGTTTATAAGTAGAATTCACAATTAATTAGAATTCACAATCTGAAAATTTACTATTACTCGAAAATAACACAACACTCAATCAATTCTTGAATTAAATTATGAAACAAAACTAATCCACAAAAACTTTATCAGGAATTTAAATTAATCAAGCAAAATTTAAACTATCAAGAAATACTCAAGATTTTAAAAAAGAAAATCTTAACACATGAGATATCAAAATCAAATATGCAATGTTAAATTATGTATGCAATGTTAAATTACCAAGAAATATTTAAAATGCCATGTAAATAAATGTTACATCACAAACAAAAAAAAATGTGAAAATATAAAGAGATTGTAAATAGAAAAAACACACAAAAATACACATAAGATTTATCAGTAATGATTTCACTTGTTCAAAATTTCCTAACTTATCATACCATGGTATCAATAAGTAAAATTCACGTTACCTTACACAAAATTGTGAAAACCTCTGTAAATCACTTGCTGCAGCTGCGTTACACAATACACACTTTTTTACCAGGCGCCGTTACGAACTAAATAACTTTGCTAAATTCAGATCTCAAAAGTTAATGTTAATATGTGACCACAAAACACTACGTTAAAAGAATCTCTTTCTAAGAACGAGAGAGAGAGAGAGGGTACCAATTCAACTGGTCTCAGATATCAGAATGAAACAAATTTTAGGATTCCAGTAACACGTGAAACAATTACATGATGTCATTAAAGCATTTTGGGTGCAAGATACAAAAGGGAAGTTCTAGAAGCAGGAAAGTGACGTCATTAAAGCGTTTTGGGTGCGAGATACAATGGAGAGAAGCTTCTAGAAGTAAAGTACGTCATCCCAGCAAAACGTTTTGAATGCAATCTTACAAAACATGACGTAATTGATCAGGACACGTATTCTTTCTCTCCAAGTGGCGTACATGACTTGAACATGCAACAACGTGAAATCACTCGTCTCGAGCCCGTATGGAACGAATCGGCGTTTGTTTTCAAAAGCTGTCATCATTAACCCAAAACAAAGCGCTCCCTCTTATCTGAACTGATGACAACTAAAATGAAACAAGCCTTGGTGGACACACACACGTGTTCACATACTACGCTTTTACCAAGAAAGAACTACGCTTTTACTATGTTACTATTAAAATTGTATTATCAATTCTAAATTACGCTATCAAGTAATCATTAGTACTTTTGAGATCTGATGCCAAACTAAATATGATACTTCAACAATCATTATCATTATACACAACACATGAAAAAAGTAAATATGTCAAAATTATAGGAGGATATACATATTACAAGGCAACATCATGAAATTCCTCCCCCCAGAAGATTACTTATCCCGGGTTTGAATCCAATGATTCACAACGGGATAAATAATCTGCTATGACATTATCTTTTCCTGAAATGTGTTTAACACTTACATTATAGGGTTGCAGGCATAAAGACCACCTGGCCAGTCTCATATTATTATTTTTCATCTTATTGATGAATGAGATTGGGTTGTGATCCGACAACATTTAAATTTCTTCATTCCTAGGTCGGTTCACATACACTTCAAACTTTTTCAATGCTGTGATTAATGCTAATGTTTCTTTTTCGATTGTTGAGTAAGTTTTCTGGTGCTTTTTCAACTTTGAAGACATGAAACATACTGGATGGAAGTTGTCATCTTCTTGAAGTAGAACAGCTCCAGTTCCATAGTCGGATGCATCAACTTGTATCACGAATTTTTTATTGAAGTCTGGAGCTTGAAGCACTGGTCTTGAAGTTAATATGGCTTTAACCTTCTCAAATGATTCTTGACATTCTGGAGTCCAATCAAACTTTCTTTTAGGACTGGTTAAGTCAGTTAAGGGAGCTACTACGGCTGAGAAATTTGGACAGAATCGGCGATAAAATCCAGCCATGCCCAAAAATCTTTGTATCTGTTTCCTTGTAGCAGGAGGGGTAGCCTTACGGATACCTTCTACATTAGCGTCAATAGGAGCAAGAAGGCCTTTTCCAACTTCAAATCCTAGATACTGTACAGTTGCCTTTCCAAACTCACTTTTTTGTAAGTTGATTGTTAGTCCTGCTTCCCGTAATTTCTTGAACAGTTTTCTTACTATCTTCAGATGTTCTTCCCATGTATTAGAATAAATCACAATGTCATCAAGGTATACACCCACTCCTTCTATTGATCCTAGTAGTTGATCCATCACTCGCTGGAATGTTGCAGGTGCATTCATCAGACCAAACGGCAAAGCAGTGTATTGATACAGTCTAAAAGGAGTAATGAAAGCTGACAGCAACTTAGCATTCTCATCTAAGGGAATTTGATAATATCCTTTCAACAAGTCTATCTTGGAAACAAATTTGGCTTGCCCAATATTATCAAGTAATTGATCAATAAGAGGCAAGGGATAATTGTCAGCCACACTGATGGAATTCAATTTCCTATAATCAGTACACATCCTAAATGAGCCATCTGGTTTCTTCACTAACACACAAGGAGAACTATAATGACTTGAACTGGGTTCTGCTAATCCATGCTGCAACAAATATTCAACTTCTTTCTTCAAAACATTTCGATGAAAAGGTGATAAACGATAAGCTCTCATTTTAAAAGGTTTTCCATTTTCTCTGATCTTTATCTCATGCTTTGTCAGATTGGTACGCCTAGGTACATCTGCAAAAATTTCAGGGAAACTTTGAATAACTTCACTTAATTCACTACTTTGCTCAACACTCAGATGTTTTAGTTTATCTTCCAAATTTTCTAATATTGAAGAATTGTTCATCTTGTTTTCAGCTCCCAATTCGTAGCCGTCATCGTCCTCTGTAGATGAAGTTGTCTGTGTTATTGACACTGTTTCAGTTTTAGTCTCTGAGAAGTAAGGTTTCAAAAGATTCACATGTATCTTCCTCTGTCGTTTTCTTCTTCCTGGTGTTTCAATCACATAAGTTCGATCACTTAACTTCTCTATTATCCTATAAGGACCTTGAAACTTATTGGTAAGGGGAAATCTTTTCACTGGTAAGAACACTAGAACTTGCTGTCCAATACTAAAATTTCTTAGCTTAGTCTTAGCATCATATTTTCTTTTCATTTTCTCTTGACTTATTTTCAAATTTTCTAAAGAGAATTTTCTTATTTCTCTTAACCTTTTCCTCAAGTTCTTTACATATTCTCCTTGGATTTCCTCTTGATTTTCTTCCCAATTCTCTGCAAGAATCTTCAATGGACCTCTAATGTCTCGACCAAAAATCATTTCATTTGGTGAACATCCCATACTTTCTTGATAAGCATTCCTAACTTCAAATAACATTAAAGGTAAACCAGCATCCCATTCTCTTCCTGATTCATTACAATACTTAGTTAACATACTTTTCAATGTCTGGTGGAACCTTTCCAAGGCTCCTTGAGTCTCTGGATGATAAGCAGTTGATAACTGTTGTTTTACTCCTAACAAGTTCATCACATCCTGGAATAATTTTGAAGTAAAGTTCGTTCCTCTATCACTTTGCACAATTTCTGGTATTCCAAACTTGGAGAAAAACTCCACCAACTTCTCAGCAATTACCTTTACACTTATACTTCTTACAGGAATCGCCTCAGGATACCTAGTCACTGGACACATTAATGTTAATAGATATTCATTTCCTTTCTTTGTTTTCAGAAGTGGCCCAACCACATCTATAATTACCTTGCTAAAGGGTTCTCCTCTAACTTCTATGGGTTGTAGGGGTGCTTTCTGAATAGTTTAATTCGGTTTTCCAGCTATCTGGCATGTGTGACACACTCTGCAAAATCTGCTAACATCCTGGTGAAGTCCAGGCCAGAAAAAATACTTCATAATCTTTTCAACAGTCTTCCTGATTCCCATATGTCCAGACTCGTGCGCTACTGCTACAACTTGTTTCCTCAATGGATATGGAATCAAAATTTGATGATATTCGCCCCATTCAGTATTTCCTGGTATATCTGCAGGTCGATGCTTTTTCATTAGCAATCCTTCCTTTAGATAATAACAGATAAAGGTTTGTTGCATCTCTTCTTGATCAACAATTCTGAAGAACAAATCAGCCAACGTTGTATCCCTCCTCTGCAGTTTCATTAGCTTCTCTCTTGTCACTTGACCAACTTCAAGGGCTGAATTCTCCATATCTGCTAACTCTGCCTCTGTAGTTTTACTACTATCTTCAGGAACACTTTGACTACTTGGAGTCTCTTCAATAATAACAGGATCCTCTTCTTCTTGGGAAATCTCTTCATTACTAACACTAGGGGAAACTTCACTTTCCTGGAACAGCTCTTCTAATCTTAAAGATCCTTCACTTGATTCTTCTGGTGCAGGTGAATCCTCAGTATTTTCACTTGCAGACATAGTTCTCTTCATACTCCTGGTAGTTACACAACTTGGAAACAGGTGGGGGTTTTTCTTCTCTAAATCTACTGTAGGACTAACCCTTAACGGTTTGTCTGTCACTATAGGACAAGGAACAAATGGTACACCACCAACTTCATTACCCAGTAAAACATGTACACCTTCAACAGCTAGTGAGTCCTTTACAGCAAAATCAACATTTACTGTCACCAATTCACAGGACAAATGCAAGCGGCATATAGGAGTTACCTCTTCTCCTCCTATACACTTCAAAATAACTGAATCTCCGGTGAGATTCTTCTCCAACTGTGGGTGAGCACCACGAACTACCACACTATGGTTACTCCCCGTATCACGTAATACTTTGACTGGTACCTGCACACTTCCTCCTTGAGTTGTCAGCGTACCTTCATAGATATATGGCTTAAAAGCCTCCAAGCTGCTCAGCCACTCACTGCTTGACGTTACATTTCCACTAGTTGCTAAACACTCTGCTTGTTTAGTCTCAGTCGCTCCCACACTGCTCTTCGTAGTTTGCTTCACCTGGTTACCTTTAACCACTTGACCAACTGGTTTGGTCTGCTGTTGTGTCTGATAACAATCTCGACTGTAGTGTCCTACTCTTCCACACCTGTAGCAGACAACATTAGTCTTCTGTATCTGTCTTGAGAACAGACTGGATGATGAGGATTTAACATTAAATTGCTGAGGGATGTTACCTGACTTTGTATTGGCATAGCCACTAGAAGGATTTCCAGTTGTAATGTTCCTGAAATTTGGATGAGACCTGAAACCTGTGCGTTGTTGGTTCTGGTACTTGACATTATAATTTCTTTTGCTAGAAATTATATTAAAATCTTCGCTCAATGTAGCAGCTTTGTCAAGTTTTTTAACTTCTCTCTCTCTCTTAAATAGGCTCTTATGTGTTCAGGAATTCCTCTAAGATATTGTTCTAGAACTACTAACCCCTCAAGTTCGTCCATAGATTTAACTTTAGCAGCCTCCAACCATCGTCTAAAACATCTTCTTACTTTGTAAGCATAATCCAAAAAAGTTATCTTGTCATCCTTTCTCAAAGATCTGAATCTTTCTTTATAACATTCAGGGGTCATCTGGTAAACTTGTAGCACATTATGTTTAAGTACCTTTTACTCTTTACGCTGATCACCTGATAAGGCTAAATAGGCACTTCTTCCTTTACCAATGAGAACACTCTGTAACAAGACCGACCATTTATCCTCTGGCCATCCCATACCTGAAGCCACTTTTTCAAAGTGATCAAAAAACTCATCTGGAGCTTCTTCTGTAAATTTTGGAATTAATTTCTGCACTCTTACTACATCAAATACAGGGTCTGAATTACCTTGAGTAGGGGTAGATGGTGTTACAGGTAATGTGGATCGAGCTTTTATTAACTCCATCTCCCTTTCATGTCTTGCTCTTTCTCTTTCTTCTTCTGCTGCTTTTTCTTCTTCTCTTTCCTTTCTTTCTCTTTTCTCTCTATCTTCTCTTTCTCTTTCTGCTTGCATTTTCTCTCTTTCAGCCTGTATCCTCAGGTTAATCAAATTTTCTTCTGCTTCTATATGTCTAAGCTCTGCTTCTGCATCACTTTTCTCTTTCTTTTGCTCATGTTTATCTGTAAATTCTGCCTCAGCTGCATTCAACAATTCTTGCACCTCTCCCAACTCTTCATCTACTTTACCAGAGTCCATCAATGCTTGGATTGCAATATATTTGATTTGTGCCTTAATCATACCACTAGTCACATTACCCCCACATGCCACTGCTGAAGCAATCCACTGTGCCTTAGTCAGGTTGGATTCAGATAACTCTTGGATGGAAGGAGTTGCTAAAAACCTCTGAACATTGAAACAGAGCCATATTCTCTAAGTTAATCAACTAAATAATTCACAATACAAAGCAAAAAAATAACTATGTGGTCACTCTCCTATCAAAATATATCTCTAACACCACCAGCATAAACATAAACCAGAGTGATATCTTGTTTTGTTCCCTGGTCTGGGCACCAAACAATATAGTGTCACGATGCGTATCAAGTACCTGGTTATTACACGACTAATATAAAAATTCAAAAATAGACCTCACTTCAGCCAGAATACCTGAACTCTCATAACATTAATTATTACGACTGAGTACTCTAAAGGTAACAGTGATCACTTAAGAAAAAACTTATTTATCAATCACTTGAAAAATCAAACTAAGTCTATCAGAATATGTGTGAGGTATCAAAAATTAAACTAGAAATATTCTAGAGTAGAAGGGCATCACTCCATCAAAAAACTCTGTTTCCCTGGTCTTAATTCACTTTAGCAAACTAAAAGAACAAAACATGTTTATCACTTTGCCTTATGCACACACAATCAATCGTATTCACTGGTGATCAATAAATGAAACACTGTTTTTCTAAAAATGTTAAATACAAAAATTTATTTTTAAATTCAAAGTTTATAAGTAGAATTCACAATTAATTAGAATTCACAATCTGAAAAATTACTATTACTCGAAAATAACACAACACTCAATCAATTCTTGAATTAAATTATGAAACAAAACTAATCCACAAAAACTTTATCAGGAATTTAAATTAATCAAGCAAAATTTAAACTATCAAGAAATACTCAAGATTTTAAAATGAAAATCTTAACATATGAGATATCAAAATCAAATATGCAATGTTAAATTACGTATGCAATGTTAAATTACCAAGAAATATTTAAAATGCCATGTAAATAAATGTTACATCACAAACAAACAAAAATGTGAAAATATAAAGAGATTGTAAATAGAAAAAACACACAAAAATACACATAAGATTTATCAATAATGATTTCACTTGTTCAAAATTTCCTAACTTATCATACCATGGTATCAATAAGTAAAATTCACGCTACCTTACACAAAATTGTGAAAACCTCTGTAAATCACTTGTTGCAGCTGCATTACACAATACACACTTTTTTACCAGGCGCCGTTACGAACTAAATAACTTTGCTAAATTCAGATCTCAAAAGTTAATGTTAATATGTGACCATAAAACACTACGTTATAAGAATCTCTTTCTAAGAACGAGAGAGAGAGAGAGGGTACCAATTCAACTGGTCTCAGATATCAGAATGAAACAAATTTTAGGATTCCAGTAACACGTGAAACAATTACATGATGTCATTAAAGCATTTTGGGTGCGAGATACAAAAGGGAAGTTCTAGAAACAGGAAAGTGACGTCATTAAAGCGTTTTGGGTGCGAGATACAATGGAGAGAAGCTTCTAGAAGTAAAGTACGTCATCCCAGCAAAACGTTTTGAATGCAATCTTACAAAACATGACGTAATTGATCAGGACACGTATTCTTTCTCTCCAAGTGGCGTACATGACTTGAACATGCAACAACGTGAAATCACTCGTCTCGAGCCCATATGGGACGAATCGGCGTTTGTTTTCGAAAGCTGTCATCATTAACCCAAAACAAAGCGCTCCCTCTTATCTGAACTGATGACAACTGAAATGAAACAAGCCTTGGTGGACACACACACGTGTTCACATACTACGCTTTTACCAAGAAAGAACTACGCTTTTACTACGTTACTATTAAAATTGTATTATCAATTCTAAATTACGCTATCAAGTAATCATTAGTACTTTTGAGATCTGATGCCAAACTAAATATGATACTTCAACAATCATTATCATTATACACAACACATGAAAAAAGTAAATATGTCAAAATTATAGGAGGATATACATATTACAAGGCAACATCATGAAAATATATATATATATATATATATATATATATATATATATATATATATATATATATATATATATATATATATATATATAAATATATATATATATATATATATATATATATATATATATATATATATATATATATATATATATATATATATATATATATATATATATATATATATATATATATATATATATATATATATATATATATATATATATATATATATATATATATATATATATATATATATATATATATATATATATATATATATATATATATATATATATATATATATATATATATATATATATATATATATATATATATATATATATATATATATATATATATATATATATATATATATATATATATATATATTTATTATGTGGGTCGGTCGGTTATTTACATTAATAATTTATTCATTGGAGCTATGTCGTCTTGCTTTACCTAAGACCCACGTAATTCTGCCAATTAAGGCCAAATAAAGCTCTAAAGAACAGATAATGAAATGGATTAGGTCGGCAGATGAATACTAGTATTACAAAATAGAAATTTATTACACAACCACGTGGATTAATTACGTAAACTTACTAAAAACTAGTTTCAATGGAAATAAAATAAAAGGAAATGGATTGTTTACAGGAGCTACCAGCAGCTCAGAATATTAGTCCTAATCAGGACAGATGCCTAAGTGCTAAATGTAAAGATCGCAACAGATTTGATAAACCTCTTGAAACCGTTGTATGAAGCAGCTGAATTCAGTGCTCGTTGAACTGTGGCTTTTTGGCACTGACGCTACAGATTCTTCTCCAGTCAAAAGGGAATGTCCAGGCTCAAGGTATACACACGTCTGGAAAATAAGTATCCAGATAACAATCTTGCACTAAAGAAGCTCTCACTCGTCATTAATTAATCACAAGGGACGAATCTTATATCAAGAATAGCGCTTTTAACATCATGGAGGGTAAGTTATGTGATTTCACTAGACAACAGTGAACGCACTTAATATATGACTTCATAAATGGGATATGCTTTACTAGAGGTTCTTATTTAGGGACTGCTTAAGAGATGAAAATTTGAACAAGGAAAATGAGAAATTCAGTTGAATGGAAAGAAAATTGGGGGTAATTGTCACAATCCGACTTATCGCTGGGTTAAATAATGCAATGATCAGTTGCATTAAGATTCCTTGGTCCGTTTGGAATAACGATTGCCCCACGTGATGGGGACAAAGGGAGAGAAACAAGGAGTGCTCAGAGAAAACTCGGAGCGTCCTTTCGCTATGTTAGCTGAGCTGAGAGTCTGGCGATGTGGGGTTGGCTTCGAATGCTTGCTTCAGGCTCCTCCCCCCAAGCCAACTTTGGGGCTTGGTTTTGGGTCTCGTCTGGAAAATGACAAAGGCTCGCCAGTACATAGGCCAAAGGAAAGCAGGGTTTAGGAACAGTATAGCTAAGGTCTGACCCAAGATCTAGCCTGACCTAGCAAAATCTATCCCTGTTTATGCCACTTCTGAGTTAAAATCCCCATCAGTCGGTCGGCTGGCTATCTTAGTTTGAAAAAATCTGCATCTTCCCGCCTTACTCTTTCGCATGCGAAAAATCTACGTTGTTTTCCTAGCTTTAATAGAAATTTAATTCACTATTCTACTAAGAGGCAAGGAAGGTATGCCGAAATTCATCATTTATATATATATATATATATATATATATATATATATATATATATATATATATATATATATATATATATATATATATATATATATATATATATATATATATATATATATATGTTACAGTCAACACGAGTAATCAGTCATTACGCGTAATGACTGAAATTTCAGTCATCACGCGTAATGCAATTAGGGACATTTGATCCCCCCAGGAGCTAGTACTAAACACGGCGAAATACATTTGACCCCCAGGGACTAGAACTAAACCCGGCAAAACAGTGTAAGTGACTCACTGTTTCGCCGTGTTTAGTACTAGCTCCTGGGGGGATCAAATGTCCCCTAAGTGCATTACACGTGATGACTGAAATTTCAGCGTTGACTGATTACGCATGTTGACTGTAACACACACACACACACACACACACACACACACACATAACACACATATATATATATATATATATATATATATATATATATATATATATATATATATATATATATATATATATGTGTGTGTGTGTGTGTGTGTGTGTGTGTGTGTGTGTGTGTGTGTGTAGTTGTTTGCGTGTGAGTGTCTATGTCACCATCTCTGCCTTTATGTGCTTATTGTTGTTGTGTTGATTTTTTTTATATAAAGGGAAGCAGCTACTTTATATTGGGTACCCGAAGAAAGCGTGAGTTCCTATTGTTATTTATTCAATAAAAAACACCATAAAAATACGCTTTCAGTTTTTTAAACTTAAAGTTAATTAAACGGTAAAAGTAAACTCCTTCCTTTGATACTAGAAAATGGAAGGCATCTTTCCTGCCTCTAAGGGTTTTGCATCTACGGGGTATTTAAACAAAACGAAATAGAAAACTAGGAATATTTATGGTCTCCTGTTTAATCTGAAGACTGTGAAATAAAATAAAATGTGTTTAGTCTTGGACATTCGCATTTTTCAGCGAAAAGGGAACGATATAAGTTCTATTTTTCTTTTCAAGGGAGACGTGAAGGTAGCTGAGCCATAAGGTTGCTCATGCAAATGGCGAAAGCTGTGTCCGATTCTATGGCGGAAAAACTCGAACAAGAAAAGAACTGAGTAGAAGCTGGAGAAGAAAATATTCACTTGTGTCTTTAGCGTTATTTGTTTCTTTGCACAGGATACTGATTAATGAATGCGAGAGTGTTATGTGATTTCCCTGTCAACACGACATCAGAAAATCTTACATGATCTGTATATGTGGAGAAATATCCAGATTCATCAGTGATGATTAAATGAAACTGCTGATAAAAAAAAAAAAAAAAAAAAAACTTATAGAAACGGTCTTCCTGAATGATGTTAGGATATCCATTTGGCTTACATCATAAGAAATAAAACCCATTCAGAGTTAGGAATGTTAGATGCTTGCAAGCTTGGAAGTATAAAAGAAGAGTAAATCTTTCAAACCCAGTGAAACCAAGGTGTCTTTTTCCGTACGGGGATGGTGCCGTCAGTGCAGTTCACATGGCGCACTGTAGGGGTTTACTAAAGGTTGTTTTCAGTGTCCCTTCGGCCCCCTAGCTACACCCACTCCTTACTCTTTTACTTGACTTCCATTCCCACATCCTTTCTTTTACCCTCCTTCCAGACCACTCCAACTCTGTTTTCACCTTGAGCGCTGAATGGCTGACAGTACCCTAGTGCTTGCTTTGTGGCCAAATTTTCGTAAATCAGTCAAACAAAATTTTATACGCAATCGAAGACCTAAAGTGAAACAGGATCCGTTAGAGATTTCTCTCTCTCTCTCTCTCTCTCTCTCTCTCTCTCTCTCTCTCTCTCTCTCTCTCTCTCTCTCTCTGTAGTATTTATTTATCAGAATAATTAGCATGCATAGGCCTAGACCGATAACGTTTTCTATTGCATCCCCCATCTTCTATGGTCTCTCCTATCTTCTATTGCATCCCCAGTCTTTAATTTGCAGCCCGCATAATAAATTATATCTTCCATCTTATATTGTATCCCCATCTTCTATTGCATGTCCATCTTATATTGCATCCCCGGTATTACATTTCATCTTCATCTTACATTGCATTCCCATCTTGTATTGCATCCCCACATCATCCATAGCATCCCCTGTCTTTTGTTGCATCCCCCATCTTTTTTTTCATTCCCCACCGTCTATTTTATCCCCAGTGCTATTGCACCCCCGTGTACTATTGCATCAACCATCTTCTATTACATTCCTATCTTCTATCTCATCCCCATCTTCCATTACATTCCCCATGTTCTATTGCATCACACATCTTCCTTTGCATCCTCCATCTTCTATTGAAACTTCCGTCTTCTATTTTATCGACCATCATCTTTTGGATCCCGTCTTCTATTGCATCCCCCAGCTTTTATTGCACCCCAGTCTCCTATTGCATCCCCCATCATCTATTGCATTCCCCATCTTCTATTGCACACCCATCTTCTACTGCATCCCCCATCTTCTATTGCATCCCCGTCTACTATTGCATCCCCATCATCTGTTGCATTCCCCATCTTCTGTTGCAACCCACCTTCTATTGCATGCCCGTCTTTTATTGTATTCCCCGTCTTTTATTGCATCCCCATCATCTATTGCATCCCCCGCCTTCTATTGAATCTCCCATCCTCTTTTGCATCTCCCCGTCTTTTATTGCATCCCTCATCTTCTACTGTATCTTCCATCTTCTATTGCACATCCCCCGTCTTCTGTTGCATTCCCCTTCATCTGTTGTATCCCCCGAATTCTTTTGCATCCCCATCTTCTATTGCACCCCAAAATGAGACCACTCTGGTCCTACATGATGGGTGGCTGAAGTGGAGGTCATCTTCGACGAGTACTACCTAACGCCTCAGAGAAGGCTCTGATCCTATCTAAGCACATGCTGGTTAAAGGAACGGACTCCTTCCACGCTCTGGAAAACGAGAAAAAGAGAGATCCCACAGAAGTCAGGAAAGCCTTAGCTGTAGCTTACAAGCTCAGCCCGAAAGTTGGCTTCAGTTGTGGGGCGGTCCTCCCAAAGCCATTGATCAAAACTGGTCTGACTGGTCTTTCAAGAAGGACGGAACTTGTATCAACTGGCTAGAGTCTATGGAGTGCACAGAGTTTGAAGATCTGAAAAACATAATCATGATCGAGGACTTCCAAAGTTACGCCCATGACCCACAAGTCTCTTACATTGCCGACCACTTTCCAGGAGTGCTACAAATGGCTGGCGAGTATGAGCTCCAGCGTCCTTATTCAATCTCCAGGCATATAACTCACTCGATGCCCTCTTCTACGTCGGTTAGGCTCAAGCAGCCTCCTCCTCCACCAATTACCTACACCTTTCGCAACAAAAACGGCCACTCAGAACTAGACTGCCGGAGCAAGAAGGCAGCGCAGACGGCTACCCATTACAAACACAGACCTACGACTAACCCTACGGTTATGGCATCTAAAAGGGACTGGAACCAGACATTCTGCCAGACGTGCCAATCATACGGGTATACCTAGAACTATAAGAATTTCCTCAACCGGTCCTCTCTGGTTGCAAGCCCTTTCTGCAATTGCAATGTATATTCGTCACTGGCTGGCCAATAAGCTGCATTTTATCCAATTTGCAAGGAAGATTAGTTTAGCTTACATACAAATCATTAGGCTATGGCTTTGCTTTCTGACGAATCTTGGCTCGATTGCAGCATTGCAATAATGCAAGGAAACTGCGATATACTGCAATTTCATAGGTATATGAATCATTAGAGACCCAACAGACTGAGTTCTACCCAGTCTGAAGGAAAAGTCGATTTGGCCACGAAACAGATATCCTGAAACTATATCCTTGCCATGCTGGAAAAGTTGAGCTGGCGTGCAACGTTGCTGTAGTGCAAGGACATTGCAGTATATTGCATTTCTCATGTGTTTTCTTGATCAGAATCTCAACATATTACATTTTATCCAGTTTAAAGGAAATGTATACCAAGAGAAAAAATCCCATGCTATGTCGGCGAAATTTGCTTTACTTGAAACATTCTTGTTGCAAGGAAGTTACAATATGTTGCAACTTCCTGTGCATAATGGACGTTAGTAAGACATTAATTTGTATTTTATCAACTTTGAAGGAGGAATCGTTCTGGTCCCCCCAAAATTCCGAAGGCTTTGGTGTTTGGATAAAATATACTGGCTTGCAATATTGCAATAATGCAGGCAAGTTGGAATATACTGCAATTTTGACTGCATTTTTTGGTATACCAGACCAATCACTTTCCCTTTCTTTAGTTTGAAGCAAAACTCGGTTCGTTCCCCAAAAACATTCTAATTGGCCTGCTATTTTTGATGTTGTGAATTTGTTAGCAACCTTCCCGTATTGCAAGCAAATTGCAGCATATCCTGATTTCGAATGCACATTTGTCATTTTACCTACAGTAATTTGAAATAAAATTTGCAAGCTCCTATAAAAAACACAAGGCATAGATCTGTTATTTTCACGAATTTAGCCTTGCATCCAACATTGCAGCATTACAACTCTTTTATATAAAAGGCAATTATGCATCATTGCAAGCCTTTAAAGGTCGAATAGACTACATTTTATCCTATCTCAAATTAAAACTGTTTTGCTTCCACAAAAAAAAATCTAGAGTTATATCCCTGCTATGTTAACGAATATTTCCTTGCTTTTAATATTTCCCTGTCGCTAGCAAATTGCAAAATATTGCAATCTTGAGCTCATTCTTCATTATCATGTATTTAAAATTAATGCTATATCACATTAGGTTTTTGCTCAGTTTTAGTCTTCTGTTCAAAAGTGAGACTTTTCCACTTATTATCGCAGAAAATTGTATCAAAATAATGAATGAAATCGGACTTCAATTCCGTCTTCAATTCTCCGTATACTCTGAGGCGGCCACGTGGTCACCATGCGGTCCTTTCTCCACCGAACAAATTTGATGAATTTTGACTATAAGCAAGCCGTTACCGCCATCTATTGGCCACCTAAAAATATCAGAACAAATATACCAACTGCATCTTCAAAGATGGGCGTGGGAACTGGCTAGATTATTTTCATGAAAAGCTTTCCCTTATTATTCAAGATGTTAATTCGTTTGAGATAACAAAATACAGTATCAACTAGAAATAAGTAATTAATAAAATGGACAAATTACACTAAAATCATTACCCATAGCGAAAATGACGTTGCACATTATAAACGATACGAAAAAAAAACAGGCATATCAACATAACCAGGTTTAAGACCGTATCTTATACAATAATACTACAGTTCTGAACACAAAATAATAGAATGAAAAAGTTATTTACTTGAAATCCATGTTTCCGAACTTGCTACAGAATGCTTTAGATACTAAATTATCTTTAATTCATCAACTTTCAAAAGTGCACAGATTGGCAGCTCTGTTTTTACTGTTCTTAGACGTAAGGGTCTCGCCATGTTTTACTCTAAACAAATATATACAATTTACATTTTTTTTTTTTTTTTGAGATGGGGAGGATCCTATGAAAATAACTCAGAAGTAAAGGAATGAATTATTATTATTTACGTACTCAATATCCATCAAGATTAACAAGCCATATAGATGGTGTTTAAGATATAAACCTAAAAACTATCATAAACAGATCAAATGCAGATTTCTCCTAAACTCATCTGCTGAAATTGAAGACCAGTTCATCATAATTTTATGATACCAAAGTATCTGAAAAGTACTAGGCAATGCATAAGGAAGGAAGAACTATTGTGGTAATAAAAACATAAATTGTCACATAGCTGTTAAATAGATGTTGGAATAATAAGTTTTATTTAAAGCAAATAACACCAACATTAAAAATATTTAAACTTGAAAATAACTATAACTCATCATTAATTTCATTCTGAAAGAATTCATTGATATTATTGACGGCATACATTGTTCTTATTCTCCATAATTATTGAAAATTACCGTTCATTAATTTTACAATATTTAAAGGATTAAGGCATAATTGCTTTGATAATGGGAGCCTAATGGTATAAATCAGCAATAATCTGCAATTGCAATGTAATGCATATTCGCCATTGGCGGGCCAGTAAGCTGCATTTTATCCATTTCGAAAGTAAGATCAATTTGGCTTACAAATAAACCCTTAGACTATAGCATTGCTTTTAGCGAATCTTGGTTTGATTGCAACATTGGCTCATAAATATGGCAAGGGCACTGAAATATATTGCAACTTCTCAAGAATTTGTGATCAGAATGTCAATATATTGCATTTTATCCAGTTTGAAGGAAAAGTTTGTTTGCCAAAGAAAACCGCTTTGGGCGGAGTATGCATTGCTTGAAATATTCTTATTGCAAGGAAAGAGCAATAGATTGCAGTTTCCTATAAATATTGGATATTAGTAGTACATTAATTTGTATTGAATCAGTTTCGAAGTAGCAATCGTTCAGGCGTCTAAAAAATTTCCAAAAGCTAAACCTTGGTATTTTGATGAATTATGCCGGGCTTGCAACACTGTACTAAAGCAATAAAGTTGCAATATATACTAAAATTTCGACCATATTTTTTGCATAGCAGACCAATCACTTTCCATTTATTTTAGTTTGAAGCAAAACCTGGTTCGTCCCCCAAAACACCCTAATTGTCTTGCTGTTTAGAGTGTCAGGAGTTTGCTTGCAACCTTCCCGTATTGCGGGCAAATCGCAATATTTAGTGACATCGAAGGCATATTTGTCGTTCAAGTGCCATTAGACTGCCTTTTACATAGTTCGAAGTACCAAAAGTTGGTTTTGAACTCCCAAAATTCAAAAGAATACATTTAATGCACTTTCAAGTAAAATTTGTATATTAATTAAAAAAAAGGCTTGCAACATTACCGTATTGCCCATGTTATTAGCATATTGCACATTGAACCTCCGTCTGGGACATTAAAATTAGTGTGGAAATTTATTGTCCTTTATAATATTTTTCAGCAAAAGTAATTCTTCAATTAAATTATTGCATGACCTGTTCATGACTAACTTTCGTAATTTAAGGATTCAGGTCTAAATATAGTATTTGTCCAATAGTCTTGATTTAGTTTCATATACATGAAACTAAACTGTAATGGTTATGTGATTATAGGGAGTTATCATGTGTTCAAAGGTTAGATTACGCTTCTGTTTGAGTTCAGTTTCAGTCTCCTGACTAAACCAACGAAAATTGGGAATTTTCCACTAATTATGTTATGATATAGTATCAAAATGATCCATTAATGAAATCGTATTTTAATTATGTCTTCAATTCTACGTATACTCTAAGGCGGCCACGTGGTCACCATGCGGCTTTTTCTCAACAAAACAGTTTAAAGGGTTTTTAACTATAAGCAAGTCGTTAACGCCATCTATTGGCCACCTAAGAAAATCAGCGCAAGTGAATAACTACATTTTCAAAGATGGGTGAGGAAACTAGTTAGATTATTCTTATTCCCATCTTTTTCTCATAATTTTAAATGATGAGTCTGCTGGGATATCTAAATTCAACTTCAATTCGAAATGAATATTTCATGTAAAGGAAAAATGACCCAAAATTCGACGTAAGAGAAGACGATAAGAATCAACTTGCCTACAGTCCTCCCCCATAGCGAAAATGCCACCGCCCATCATAGACGATATGAAGATCCAGTCATACCAACAAAATTACTGTAAATGCAACATCGTATTTTGGACGACAACACTGCAGTTCTGAGCATAAAATGGTCGAATCGAAAGCGATTTTCTTAAATACGGGTTCTGAGATTACTACAGACTGCGTGAAATAACAAACTGCCTTTAATTCCTCTGCTTTAAAATGTACATTGACTGGCAGTTCCGACACTCCAGGCATACCAACCACAAGAACTTCATCATATCTCATTTTGGACAATAATACTGTAGTCCTGACCGTAAAATAATGCTATTAAGGTTTACTATAACATATTCAGATTTCTGAATTAACTGCAGTTTACTTGAAACAATGAACTATCTTTAATGCATCAACTTTAAAAGCCACATGGATTGGCAGTTCCTGTTTATGGAGGTAAAAGTCTCAGGCCAAATATCTAAGGGAAACAATTGCGTGTTTTTTTTTTTTTTTTTTTTTTTTTTAGATTTCAGTGGAAAATGGTACGGAAATAAACATAAACATACATAATAGCCTTCAAAAATGACAAATCATATTGTTTAAATGTAAAACGCTTTCCTCACATTCATCGAAAAGGATGAACATAAATTCAGATACTTAATAAACTTCTGCGCTGAAATGTGTGGGAGTATACAGATGCTGTTATGTCAGTCATTTTCGATGACATCTTTACTTGCTTGCTTAACCCATTCGTTGTAAAGACGATAATCATCACTACCTGGAAATACATTCATGGTATGATTATCTAAAAAAAAATATTAAACATTCTATGACTGCAAATTACAATCATGGTTTGATTACGGTATTATGATTATGTAGTGGCAAAGACAGCACTGATACTATCTTAGTTTCATGACACACACACACAACAAAAAACATGTGTGTGTGTGTGTGTGTGTGTGTGTGTGTGTGTGTGTGTGTGTGTGTGTGTGTGTGTAGCACCTTCTGATAACACCTGCTTGAACGAGGCTGATAATCTTCTTAGAGATGCATCGTGGGGGTCGTCACAATATCAGCGCTCGGGCACAGGTGGGCGCCGTGTTGTTCTTCATCATTTTTTATTCATTTTAATCTTACATGATAAGATTTTAATATCGGAGCAGTTATAGTTGTGTACCATTCCTTGACAATCCTGTCGAGTTCTTTATTTGTGGGGTGCCATGAAGAGCAGTGTGGAAGAGCCCTTTCAACAAAAGCAGTCATGGCACTGAGCTTCAGTCTTTCAGGGCACTCACTCCGACCGTGAAGGCAGAGGCCAAGTTGGATCCCTTCATTGACACTTCAGACTCCAAATGCCCAAATTTTGCGAGACGAGGATGCCAAGGACCGTAAGTTTTTTTCTGTCTGTGCATAAGGCCAGCTTCTTCATCTCCCACAAACAACAGCATTACAATTCGGTACATCTCAGAATTAGTTGAAGTCGTCATGTGGAGAAGTTCTGCAAAACGTTATCCTGTGCTTTTTTATGTTTTTCTATATTTATCTTATTCAAGTGGAAACGTTCTTGAATGTGTCTATTCCCTTCCTTTGATTAATTGAATGTGAAACAATTATTACCTAACCCTTCGACTGTAGAGAGGGGAATTGTTAGAAAAACAGAATATTTTTGAACGAATCCATTATTTACAATAATAATAATAATAATAATAATAATAATAATAATAATAATAATAATAATAATAATAATAATAATAATAATAATAATAATAATAATAATTTGGTAGAAGACCCTCCTCAGACTTGTCTCAATGAATACAATAGCTTTCTTTTGTGGTGTTTACTTCAAAAAGACCCTTTTCCATTTCTTATTACCTTAGACTCTGGGGGAATGATCTTGCCAGTATCTACTCTTTATTTGAGTCTGTCGTCCTCTAGGACAGAGGCATATATATATATACATATATATATATATATATATATATATATATATATATATATATATATATATATATATATATATATATATATATATATATATATATATATATATATATATATGTGTGTGTGTGTGTGTGTGTGTGTGTGTGTGTGTGTGTATACGTGTGCGTGTGATTAATTACTCCAAATTATATTATGTTCGCAGGGTACTCTACAGTACTTAATAAAATTTTCACAGCATTAATTTTCTCTACAAGGAAGAATAAGACACGGAAATCTATAATTGGCGGAGGATCGGTCTAAAAAAAAACTTTATATTCGCAAGTAAACTTGTGTATATACCGTTTTGTTACTGAAACGAAAAATAAAATAGGAAACAGTTACAATCCTGTGTACATTTGACATATTTCCTTTAAAGGAAATCATTTAAATCTTCTTTTTCCTGTAGATCATCATCAGTCTCATCACCTAGTCTGAATGTAATGAGTCGGATACAAATTTGTATAGCAAACAATTACCTTTTAAATATTGAAGTTTTTCTTTAAGATATTCTTAGAATTATGAAATCTTATAAAAATAAACATTACTTCTAGTAAATCATTATCTTTTAACCGAGATTAACTTTGTCTCTTAGGGAAGAGTTTACTAAAATCCCCGTCACGTCCGGCTGTGGTTGTTTATTGATGATTCGAGTTAAATAACAGGCAACTGAAATTCATATCCATGCATTGTTTTTTGTGACGTTCCACTCATAAAAATTATGACAAGGTTCGAGAATTTATCAAAGCAAAAAAATTTTGAGGAGTACTGGAATTGGACAGTGATGATACATATATACAGTATATGTATATATATATATATATATATA
This sequence comes from Macrobrachium rosenbergii, assembly GCA_039081455.1. NCBI lineage: Eukaryota > Metazoa > Arthropoda > Malacostraca > Decapoda > Palaemonidae > Macrobrachium > Macrobrachium rosenbergii. The sequence goes on along the minus strand of JANJGK010002650.1, from coordinate 17,358 downwards.
TATATATATATATATATATATATATATATATATATATATATATATATATATATATATATATATATATATATATATATATATATATATATATATATATATATATATATATAAAGGTAAATACAATGATTTCATTGAAGCGTTTCGTAAATAAAACGAAGTCTAAAACATTTAGCAAATTGTTAACTCCATTTACTGAGCTCTTAGATACGTTTTTTTCTTTTATTTTTCTATAAAAGAAAACGATTGAGATGGCTATTTGTCTGTCCGTCCGCACTTTTCCTGTCCGCCCTTACAGCTTAAAAACTACTAGGGCTAGAGGGCTGCAAATTGGTATGTTGGTCATACACCCTCCAACCATCAAACCTATCAAATTGCAGCCATCTAACCTTAGTAGTTGTTATTTTATTTAAGGTTAAATATAACTATGATTGTTCGTCTGGCTTCACAATAGGTACCAACAACACAGCCACCACCAGGCCGTGGCTGAAAGTTTCATGGCCCACGGCTGAGAGTTTCATGGGCCGTGGCTGAGAGTTTCATACAGCATTATACGCTGTACAGAAAACTCTATTACGCCGAAAAAACTTCGGCGCATTTTTTTACTTGTTTACATATTTTCATCAAGTATCTTGCAAGGTATATTACTGAACAGATTTTTTTAAAGTTTTGAAGTTTTTCTGTAAGATATTCTTAGAATTATGAAGTCTTATAAAAATAAACATTATCACAAGTAAATCATTATTTTTTAAAATGATTAACTTTGTATTCCCCGTCAGGTCCGTTCGTGGTTGTTTATTCATGATTCGAGTGAAATAACCAGCAATTGTTCTTTGTGACGTTCCACTCATAAAAATTCATGAGAAGGTTCGAGAATTTATCAAAGCAAATAAATTTTGAGGAGTACTGGAATTGGACACCGATGATATATATATATATATATATATATATATATATATATATATATATATATATATATATATATATATATATATATATATATATATATATATATATATATATATATATAAAGGTTATTTTAATATCTGCGATAATAAAAGTGGTTCCGATTAAGGAATGTCAAAGGAGGACAATGCAGAGAGAGAGAGAGAGAGAGAGAGAGAGAGAGAGAGAGAGAGAGAGAGAGAGAGAGGGAGAGAGTGAGAGAGAGAGCTAGCAGACGAGCCTCAAATTAAAGACTTGTGTTCGTGCGTCTTCTGTGTGTGTGCCTGTGTACGTAAGTACCTCACTTTAAAGTTCTTAGACTCCATTCCTCTTATGCTTCTCATCTATCGTTGACTTTTCAAGAGGAATTCATTGATGATTTGGTACAAATGTACAGGCGTGTACGTGCGCGAGCAAGTGTGTACATGTGACTGATTGTCTTATTTTGCTCTCACTTAAAAAATGAATGACATACATGATGCATAATACGCTTATTCTTGAACATGAATAGACTCATTATAGGCCTATTAAAAAAGTTGTTCTACTTTATTTCACTATAATGAATATTTCTCTCTCTCTCTCTCTCTCTCTCTCTCTCTCTCTCTCTCTCTCTCTCTCTCTCTCTCTCTCTCTCTCTCTCTGCATCAGAATAATGAGCATGCATAGGCCTAGACGAATAACATCTTTTATTGCATCCCCCGTCGTCTATTGCATCCCCAATCTTCAATATATTGCATTCACAGTCTTTAATTGCAGCGCGCTTAATCTATTATATCTTCCATCTTCTATTGCATCCCCCATCTTTTATTGCATCCCCATATTCTATTACATCCCCATATTATATTTCACCTCCATCTTCTGTTGCATCCCCCATTTTTTATTGCATCCCCACATCATCCATAGCAGCCATTGTCTTCTGTTGCATCCCCCATCTTTTTTTGCATTCTCCATCTTCTATATTATCCCACATCTTCTATTGCACCCCGTGTACTATTGCATTAACCATCTTCTATTGCATCCCCACCTTCAATCTCATCCCCATATTCTATTGCATCCCCCACGTTCTGTTGCATCAACCATCTTCTTTTACATCCCCCACCTTCTATTTCATCTTCCGTCTTCTGTTTTATCGGCCATCATCTTTTGCATTTTGTCTTCTATTGCATTCGCCCATCTTTTATTGCACCCCGTCTTCTATAGCATCCCCCGTCTTTTATTGCACCCCATCTTCTATTGCATCCCCATGATCTATTGCATTCCCAGTCTTCTATTGCATCCCCCGTCTTCTATTGCACCCCATCTTCTATTGCATCCTCCATCTTCTATTGCATCCCGTATTTTATTGCATCTCGTCTTCTATGGCATTCCCCATTATCTATTGCATTCCCCGTCTTCTATTGCACCCCATCTTCTATT
>JANJGK010002650.1:2500-12500 GCA_039081455.1 Macrobrachium rosenbergii | reverse complement strand
ATATATATATATATATATATATATATATATATATATATATATATATATATATATATATATATATATATATATATATATATATATATATATATATATATATATATATATATATATATATATATATATATATATATATATATATATATATATATGTTGTCGGACCCTGTTTCTTTCCTTCAAAGGGCCCAACTCTAAGGTAGCGTGCCCGGCCAGGCGGCGTGGAAGTTATTTGTAGCAGGAACAAGTGGTTTTTTAAAAACAGTTAATAAATTATAAATTACCAAGGTTAAAGGGAAAATGATTAATTGTTCCCGTTTCTTCTTTATTTGCACTTCTTGTCTTACAGTTCCACCTATAGTTTCTTAACTGTTTCTTAATGGTTCGAGATTTTAAGATAATGGTTTCGAGAGACTTAACGATTAGATTACAGGGACTATTGTTTGAGAGAGTCTTTCTTCACTAACACACTTCTTCTCTTTCTGTCTTTCTGCTTCCCCTCACTTTGGAATAGTTCTCTCTCTATATCTTCCCACTCTGCTTAGACTCTGCTCTTTTCTACACTGATTCCCCTTTCGACTCTCTCTCTGACTTTTCTCTCTGTCTCCCTCTTTTCTCTCTCACTTTTTTTCTGTCTCCTTTCCTGTATGCCTGTCCTTATATCTCCCATTTTCCCTTGTGTCAACCACGACGTCATATTCTGGGCAGGTACTGCTTTTCTGAGGCACCTCCTCCACTTGCTTCATTCCAACTTTTGGAGGTGTGTTTTAAGGAATTCCTGTTGATTATTGGGTATTTGCTCCTTGTAGGACGTCTCTAGGTCTCTGGCACTGATGGCATTTGATTGGCCAAAACATCTAGGCTTGACCTGTGGGCGTGGCTTATTTCCTTGGGCTCTCCTTCGAAGTCAAGGGGGGGTGAGGTGTTTTCCCCACACTCTACTAACCTTCGTAGGACCCTCGTGGATTTCGAAGGCACAGCCAGATGCAATTTCTCTTAGCGCCTCGTTAGTGCTGGTGTGTTCTTGAAGATATGGTTGGTGACTGGTTGTGACAGGCTTGGAGATTTAGGACTTTATGGTCCTTCGTACCGACCCAAAATGGAAATAGGATATTTCTACTTCGAAAAAATACGTTTTTCTCTATTCTCTCGATACATATATATATGAAAGTAAACTGTAATGATCATGTGATTATAGGGAGTTATCAAGTGTTAAAAGCAAAATATTTAGTTTAATTTTGAGTTAATTTTCATTCTTCTGTATAAAGAAACATCGATGGGAATTTCCACCAATTATGTTATGAAACAGTATCAAAAAGATCAATTAATGAAACCGTACTTTAACTATATCTTCAATTCTGCGTATACTCTAAGGCGGCACGTGGTCACCATGCGGTCCTTTCTCCACAGAACAATTTAAAGGGTTTTTTAATATAAGCAAGTCGTTAACGCCATCTATTGGCCACCTAAGAAAATCATTGTAATTGAACAACTGCTTTTTCAAAGATGGGTGAGGAAACTAGTTTGATTATTCTTACTCCCATCTTTTTCTCATAATTTTAAATGACGAGTCTACTGGGATATCTAAATTCAACTTCAATTCGAAATGAATATTTCATGTAAAGGAAAAATTACCTAAAATTCGACGCAAGGGAAGACAATAAAAATCAACTTGCCTACAGTCCTCCCCTATAGCGAAAATGCCACCGCCCGTCATAGGCGATATGAAGATCCAGGCATACCAACAAAATGAAATGCAACATCGTATTTTGGGCAAGAACACTGCAGTTCTGAGCATAAAATAATCAAATCAAAAGTGATTTTACTTAAATTCAGGTTTCTGAAATTACTACAATCTAAGTGAAATAACAAACTATCTTTAATTCATCTGCTTTAAAACTATATAATAGATTGGCAGTTCCGACAACCCTTCAGTTACTGTTTATAGACAGGAAGTCCTGAGCTCCTGGCCTCTGACCAAATACAGGCAGGAAACAAACTCATACTTTTTTTTTTTTAATTTTCATGATATTCTTCGAAAGTAAACATACTCAGTATTATTCAGGAATAACAAACCATAGCTCAACTGTTTAAGATATATTATTAATATTCATCATAAACAGATCAAATACAGATGCTTCCTCAACTCAGCTGTTGAAATCGATGTGCGAAGGAATCATCATTTTAAGATACCAAATTATCTCAAAAGTATTGGGCATTGCTTAAGGTAGGGAGGACTATAGTGGTCATACGAATAGGAATTGTCAATGAACGGATTAAGTATTGTCTATGTAACTGCAACCGTAAGGCGGGGGTGGGGGGAGATAGGATAGAACGAGGGCTCGATTACAAATCGATTTAAGCCCCTAAGGGTCCAGCGGAAGGAAGATGAGGTTTGGAAGGTGGTAAATGGGGTGTGGGATGAAAGGAAGATATAAGGGGAAGGAAAAAAGAATGGGACAATCTCATTTGTAGCTTATATTCTATGATGACTGAAACGTTATTATTATTGTTCAGAAGATAAACCCTTTTCATATGGAAAAAGCCCACAGGGGCTTTTGACTTGAAATTCAAGAAGCTTCCAAAGGATGTTGAGGTGTCCGTTAGGAAGTAAGAGAAGGCAAAGAAAAATACAGAAAGAGATATCACTTACTAAAAAAGAAAAGAAACATTAATTGATAAATTAATAAATAGATTAAAATGAAGCAAAATGCAATGAAAACAGCATCAGGGTAGTAATACTGAAGGCAAACTTTAATTTTATTCTTCTTGATTACTGAGAAATACCGTTCATTAATTTGACATCATTTAGTGGTTTCAGGCAAAACTGGTTTGATTGTGGGAGCGTTATGCTATAAATCAATCATTATGCAACTTCGACCACAGTGTATATTCGTCAATGGCGGTCCAATAAGCTGCGTTTTATCCATTTCGAAAGCAAGGTCAATTTGGCTTACGAACAAATCCATAGCCTGTTGCTTTGCTTTCTGACGAATCTTAGTCTGATTGTAACATTGTCTTACTGTAAGGAAATTACGATATTTTGCAATTTCGTGGGGACATTAATTATCCAGTCTGAAGGAGAAGTTGATTTGTTCTAGGAAAAAATCCCTAGCCTATATCCTTGCCATTCTTGCGAATTTTGCCTGGCTTGCAACATTGTTGTATTGCAAGGGCATTGCAATATATAAGAAATTCTGTTACCTATTCGTGATTAGAAGGTCAATGTACTGCATTTTATCAGGCGTGAAGCAAAAGCTTCTTTACAAGAGAAAAAGTCTCAAGGCGAATTTTCCTTTGTTGGAAACATAGTTGCTTTGCTGCCGAAAAAAAACATCATAATAACGTTAATAATTTGCATTTTTTCATTGCTAGCAACATTGCCATATTTCAAGGATTTTGAAACATATTGCTAATCCCATGCATATTCGCCATTAGAAGAACTCTAATGTGTATTTAATTTGTTTCAAGTTAAAGTCATTGTGAACCCTAAAAATTTGGCCAGATCTGCAACATTGCAATAATGTAAGAAGATTGCAATATACTACAATTTCGACTGCATTTTGCTTTCCCTTTCTTTAGTCTAACGAAATATTGTTCGTTCCACAAAATCACCCCAATTGTCTTGCTAATTTGTATGTTACGAGTTTGCTTGCAACCTTCCCGTATTGCATGCAAATTACAATATACTGTATTGTGATTTCGAATGCACTTTTGTCATTTGAGTCCCAGTAGACTACCTTTTTTTCTGTTCGAAGCTTGAACAGTTGGTTCTGAACTCCCTAAATCCAATGGACTACATTTTATGCAGTTTCGAGAAAATTTGTTTATTCCTTTAAAAACACATAAGGCTGGAAACATGTTATTTTCAAGAATTTATGTTTTCTTGCAACATTATAGTATTGGAAACCTATTTTAATAAAAGCGAATTATGCATACATGCAAGCCATTTGAGGCCCATTAGACTGCACTGTATCCAATTTCAAAGTAAAGATGGTTTGTTCCTAGAAAAAAACTCTGGAGCTATATCCCTGTTATACTGAAGAATTTGTTATCAACATTGCTCTGTTGCTAGCCAATTGCAAAACATTGTAATTTCGAAAGAACTCATCATTATAAGCCAATGAAAACTATTGTACTAAATTAGAAGTGAAGATTGTGCAATAATTGTATACCTTATTACTATACTATCATCATAATTCACACTGCGCCCCCATCTGCAAAATTGCAATGAGTGTAGATACCTCTTATTTGAAACATTGCAATGTGTGGATACCTATTTTTCTTTATAATAGCCTTCTGAGAAATTAAGTCTGAGATAAAATGATTAGGCTACATGTTATTTTCCTGCCCTTCTTTTGTAAGGCAATAATACGGGTATACATATCGGAGTTATTCATTTGTCTTGATTCAGTTTCATATATATGAAACTAAACTATAATGATCATGTGTCTACAGGAAACCATTGTAGACGCACCCTCCCCTGGGGCCCTCCGGGTACACGCCACCAGAAACGTCCTTTCCATGCTTCAGAAACCACACTTTCTGCCAGTTGATGCCCTTCTTGTTCTCAGTTTAAATATTATTTTTCCGCTCGCAATTGTTAAATTAATGACAAGTCCAGAGTTAAAAAAAAAAAAAAAAATTAGGATATACTTCGTCGTTGTATGTCACTCTCCCCGCTGCCTCTACACTATCATGTGTTCAAATGTTATAACACATTACATTTTTTTTTTTTTTTTTCAGTTTCAGTCTTCTGTCTAAACGAATGATAAAAGTATTGAACAATGTATAAAGAATGAAGGAGTATTGTGATAAAAAAAAATGAGCAGTTGAAGTATAGCACTGTATCTGATGACAGAAACACCTGTTGGAATAATATATCTTATTTGAGCTAAATTACACAGACAAAAAAAAACCATATTTAACTTGAAAATAATTATAACTCAGCACTAATTTCATTCTGAGAGAATTCATTGATAATATTGACAGCAAACTTTCTCTTTTTTTCTCTATAATTACTGAGAATTACCGCTCGTTAATTTCACTCTATTTAGAGGATTAAGGCATAACTACTTTGATTATGGGAGCATAATGGTATAAATCATCAATATTCTGCAATTGCAATGTATATTCGTCATTGGCGGGCCAATAAGCTGAATTTTATCCAGTTTGAAAGGAAGATCAATTTGGCTTACGAACAAATCTTAGGCTATGGCTTTGCTTTCTGACGAAACTTGGCTCGATTGCAGCATTGCCATAATGCAAGGAAACTGCGATATACTGCAATTTCCTAGGTATATGATCATTAGAGACCCAACAGATTGAGTTCTACCCAGTCTGAAGGAAAAGTCGATTTCGCCACGAAACAGATATCCTGAAACTCTATCCTTGCCATGCTGGAGAAGTTGAGCTGGCGTGCAACATTGCTGTAGTGCAAGGACATTGCAGTATATTGCCTTTCTCATGTGTTTTCTTGATCAGAATCTCAACATATTACATTTTATCCAGTTGAAAGGAAAAGTAGGCCAAGAGAAAAAATCCCATGCTATGTCGGCGAAATTTGCTTTGCTTGGAACATTCTTGTTGCAAGAAAATTACAATATGTTGCAACTTCCTGTGCATAATGGACGTTAGTAAGACATTAATTTGTGTTTTATCAACTTTGAAGGAGGAATCGTTCTGGTCCCCCAAAATTACGAAGGCTTTCGTGTTTTGCAAAAATATACTGGCCTGCAATATTGCAATAATGCAGGCAAGTTGGAATATACTGCAATTTTTTGGTACAACAGACCAATCTCGTTCCCTTCCTTTAGTTTGCAGCAAAACTCGGTTCGTTCCCCAAAACATCCTAATTGGCCTGCTATTTTTAATACTGTTAATTTGTCAGCAACCTTCCCGTATTGCAAGCAAATTGCAGTATATCCTGATTTCGAATGAACATTTGTCATTTTATCTACAGTAAATTGGAATAAAATTTGCAAGCTCCTATAAAAGACACAAGGCTATGGATCTGTTACTTTCACGAATTTAGCCTTGAGCCCAACATTGCAGCATTACAACTCTTTTATATAAAAGGCAATTATGCATCATTGGAAGCCTTTAAAGGTCGAATAGACTACATGTTATCCTATCTCAAATTAAAACTGTTTTGCTTCCACAAAAAAAATCTAGAGTTATATTCCTGTTATGTTAACGAATATTTCCTTGCTTTCAATATTTCCCTGTCACTAGCGAATTGCAAAATATTGCAATCTTGAGCTCATTCTTCATTATCATGTATTTAAAATTAATGCAATATTACATTAATCTTTTGTTCAAAAGAATGATAACTGAGACTTTTCCATTCATTATCGCAGAAAATTGTATAAAAATAATGAATGAAATCGGATTTCAATTCCGTCTTCAATTCTCCGTATACTCTGAGGCGGTCACGTGGTCACCATGCGGTCCTTTCTCCGCCGAACAAATTAGACGAATTTTGACTATAAACAAGTCGTTACCGCCATCTATTGGCTACCTAAGAATATTAGAACAAATGTACCAACTGCATCTTCAAAGATGGGCGTGGGAAATGGCTAGATTATCTTCATTAAAAGCTTTCCCTCATTATTCAAGATGTTAATTGGTTTCAGATAACAAAATACAGCATCAATTGGAAATAAATTATAATTAAAATGGACAAATTACACTAAAATCATCACACATAGCGTAAAATGACGTTGCACGTTATAGACGATACGAAAATCCAGGCACACCAACATTACCAGGTTTAACACCGTATTTTATGCAATAATACTACATTTCTGAACATAAAATAATAGAATGAAAAGTTATTTGCATAGAATTCATGTTTCTGAACTTCCTACAGACTACTTTAGACACTAAACTATCTTTAATTTATCAACTTTCAGAGCTGCACAGATTGGCAGCTCCAACAACTCTACCGTCAGCCTACAGTTCTTAGACGGAAATGTCTCGTCATGTTTTACTCTAAACAAATACATACAATTTACATTTTTTTTTCTTTTTGAGATGTAGAGGATCCTATGAAAATAAACTCATAAGTAAAGGAATGACTTACCATTATTTACGTACTCAATATCCTTCAAGATTAACAAGCCATAGAGATGGTGGTTATGATATAATCCTAAAACTTATCATAAACAGATCAAATACAGATTCTTCCTAAACTCGTCTGCTGAAATTGAAGACTAATTCGTCATAATTTTATGATACCAGAGCGTCTGAAAAGTACTAAGCAATGCATAAGGAGGGGAGGACTATTGTGGTAATAAAAGCATGAATTGCCAAATAGCGGTTAAAGTTAGTATATGACGACAGAAACAGATGTTGGGGAAATAAGTTTTATTTAAAGCAAATAACACTAAAATTCAAAATATATTAAACTTGAAAATAACTCTAACTCATCATTAATTTCATTCTGTAAGAGTTCATCGATATTATTGACGGCAAACATTCTTCTTATTCTCCATAATTATTGAAAATTACCGTTCATTAATTTTACAATATTTAAAGGATTAAGGCATAATTGCTTTGATGATGGGAGCCTAATGGTATAAATCAGCAATAATCTGCAATTGCAATGTAATGCATATTCGCACTTGGCGGGCCAATAAGCTGCATTTTATGTATTTCGAAAACAAGATCAATTTGGCTTACAAACAATTACTTACGCTATAGCATTGCTTTTAGCGAATCTTGGTTTGATTGCAACATTGGCTTATGGCAAGGACACTGAAATATATTGCAACTTCTCAAGAATTTGTGATCAGAATGTCAATATATTGCATTTATCCAGTCTGAAGGAAAAGTTTGTTTGCCAAGGAAAAAATCCTAAGGCTACAGCCTTTCTACTTTGGCGAAGTATGCCTTGCTGGAAATATTCTGATTATAAGGAAAGAGCAATAGATTGCAGCTTCCTATGAATATTGGATATTTGTAGAACATTAATTTGTATTGAATCAATTTTGAAGTAGCACTCATACTGGGGTCTAAAAAATTTCCAAAATCTACAACTTTTGTATTTTGATGCATTATGCCGGTCTTGCAACACTGCACTAAAGCAATAAAGTTGCAATATATACTAAAATTTCGACCATATTTTTTGCATAACAGACCAATCGCTTTCAATTTTTTTTTTTTTAGTTTGAAGCAAAAGCTGGTTCGTTCCCGAAAACACCCTAATTGTCTTGCTGTTTAGAATGTTATGAGTTTGCTTGCAACCTTCCCGTATTACATGCAAATTACAATATACTGTGACATCGAAGGCATATTTATCGTTCAAGTGCCATTAGACTGTCTTTTATTTAGTTCGAAGCACCAAAAGTTGGTTTTGAACTCCCAAAATCCAATAGAATACATTTTATGCACTTTCAAGTAAAATTTTCATATTCCTAAAAAAAGGGGGGGCGAGTGGCTTGCAACATTACCATACTGCCCATGTTATTAGTATATTGCACATTGAACCTCCGTCTGGGACGTTAACATTAGTGTGGAAATTTATTGTCCTTTATAGTATTTTTCAGCAAAAGTAATTCTGGAATTAAATTATTGCATGACGTGTTCATGACTTTCTTTCGTAATTTAATGATTCGGGTCTAAATATAGCATTTGTCCAATAGTCCTGATTTAGTTTCATATACATGAAACTAAACTGTAATGGTCATGTGATTACAGGGAGTTACCATGTGTTCTAAGGTTAGATTACCCTTCACGTTGAGTTCAGTTTCAGCCTCCTGACTAAACCCACGAAAATTGGGAATTTTCCACTAATTATGTTATGAAATAGTATCAAAATGATCCATTAATGAAATGGTACTTTAATTGTCTTCAATTGTAGTTATACTCTAAGACGGCCACGTGGTCACCATGCGGCTTTTTACTATAAGCATGTCGTTAGCGCCATCTATTGACAACCTAAGAAATTCAGCGCAAGTGAATAACTAGATTTTCAAAAATGGGTGAGGAAACTAGTTAGATTATTCTTATTCCCATCTTTTCTCGTAAGTTTAAATGATGAGTCTACTGGAATATCTTAATTCAACATCATTTCGAAATGAATATTTCATGTAAAGGAAAAATGACTCAAAATTCGACGTAAGGGAAGACGATAAGAATCAACTTGCCTACAGTCCACCCCCATAGCGAAAATACCACCGCCCATCATAGACGATATGAAGTCCCAGTCATACCAACAAAACTAAATGCAACATCGTATTTTGGACGGGAACATTGCAGTTCTCAGCATAAAATAGTCGAATCGAAAGCGATTTTCTTAAATACGGGGTTCTGAGATTACTACAGACTACGTGAAATAACAAACTACCTTTAATTCATCTGCTTTGAAGGTTATATAGACTGGCAGTTCCGATAATCCAGGCATACCAACAAAAACAAATTCAACATATCGCATTTTGGACCAGACTGCTGTAGCTCTGAGCGAAAAATAATGTTATTAAGGTTTATTATAACTTATTCAGGTTTCTGACTTAACTGCAGTTTACTTGAAACAATGAACTATCTTTAATGAATCAACTTTAAAAGCCGTATGGGTTGGCAGTTCCGAGAACCCTGCAGTTCCTGTTTATGGAGGTAAAAGTCTCAGGCCAAATCTCTAAGGGAAACGATTGCATGTTTTTTTTTTTTTTTTTTTTACATACATAATATCCTTCAAAAATGACAAATCATATTGTTTAAATGTAAAACGCTTTTCTTACATTCATAGAAAAGGATGAACATAAATTCAGATACTTAATAAACTTTTGCGCTGAAAATGTGTGGGAGTATAAAGTTGCCTTTACGTCAGTCATTTTCGATGACATCTTTGCTTGCATGCTTAACTCATTCGGTCTAAAGACGATTATCATCATTGCCTGGATATATATTCATAGTAAATTATAATTATCTAAAAAAAAATAAAACCAAACATCCTATGACTGCAAAATGCAATAATGGTTTGATTACAGTATTATGATTATAT